>QLOU01004777.1:0-25778 GCA_003313715.1 Russula abietina | reverse complement strand
TAGAGGTAACGAAAGCGCAGTACAGAATGAGCAGGAAAAGGGAAAATCGAAGTTGAACAAAGACGCGGTAGAGTTCCTCGGACCGCGTATCCGTCGTTGTGAATTCCCATTTTTAAGAGCTGTTGGCGTGCTCTAGCTATTGGAATCTAATTTTTTTGCTCATAGATTTTATCGTGCAGACTGTGGTCTTTCAGTTGTTGCTTTTTCGTACAGTGATTCGGTGAAAGGGCTCGATTCCCCCGTCACGAATTTTATCGTACTCTGGATCCTTCGGGCTTATTAGCCAGTTCAGACTGACATGGTTTCTCATTTCTATATGCTGCCAGCCTGTCAGTGTGCAGCGGACACAAGGCAATGGAGATTTGTGCTTGTGTCTCGGCGGTGCCACAATCTGTGTTCTCTCATGCCTCTAAGCTAAGTGTGGACTCCGGCTGCTGTTATTACATTAATAGCTCCGTGCACCCAAGCCGGTTGCGGCGCAGTTCCTAGCAGTTGGACAGGGGCGCGCGGAAGATCTTTCTATGTCTATGTTCGTCGCGTTCAGGACTGGCATTTACTTACATTCCACGATGGGAGTGCACATTTAGGCCGTAAAAAGGAAGCTGCGGGCCGTGTCGTCTGTCGCTAGTTAGTGGCATAACTTGTTTAGTACAGTTAATACGGTACCGTTGCACGTTGCATCGTCGATAGGATTCGAAATATATGCTGGTACTCGGGGATATGCTCATTTACTGTACATGAGGTGGAAATCCTTGTGAAATGAGCAGTCGTATCTGGATGTCTCAATCGCCTCGATAGGTCCTTCATATCATCGCGTTAAGAACAAGCTGTAGTCGGGGGTGCGAGTAGCACTGGGTTGAGTCACGGTTCCCGCGCGGGTGGTGGAAGTTTTAGCTCCAACGCTACGAGCACGAGCGCCAAAGGCACCCACTGGCACCCACTGGCACCTGCGGCCGTACAGACGCAACTGGGACTGCGTGGATGCACCTGCATCCCATACGTTCAAGGCAATACGGTTTCCTGCTTTTTCAGGTCCTCTCGAGTAACTCGGTGATTCCAAGTTATGTAAGTTCATCGTTTTCCTTTGCTGCTCTTACCAAGCTCGCTGTCTAACGTGCCCTTGTTCTTACCCATCCCTGTCACCATCTCTTCATTTTTAAAGTGTTGTCGAACCTATTTTCCTTGAACAACTCCGCTCTCGAACCGGCTCCCGGCTGGCACTGACGCTTCATCAGCGTTGTACCTCACCAACAACAGTTCCTCCTTCTACTGACCCCTTACCGTCATCGTCATCTTACAACAGCCGTGTTCAAGTCAATCCATGAAGCCAGTTGACAATTCTGGCCCTCGCCGGGGGTCTCCCAACGGCGATGAGGATGAGACGGCCATGCCTTTGTTAGTTTCACGAGTGCCGGATCGGTTCGTCATGAACGAACAGACTTCTAAACACTATACGGAACACTATTCTTACTATGACCACCGAGGAGGTTGGCCTTCTCCTAACTCTAGCTACGATCCACGAGGAGAGTCCTCCTTGCAACATCGCCCTGTTAACGACAGTTGGCATCACCCCGAACCTCCTCATTCAGCTTACGACCTACACCACGTCCCCCCCGATGATTCCTTTCGCCGCAGCGTACGGGAGGACTACATCCGCGCTGAAGACTCCCGTATTAACTGGCAGGAAGCTCATTCGCCGGAAGAATCACGGTATCCTCCTCCAGGTAGAGAGTGGGGTGAACGCTACGTCCCATCTGCCCACTCTACAGTCAACTCTTGGCCCACCCATAAAGAAAGGTCACCTGTCCAACTACAGCGTCAAGGAAGAACAGACTGGCGGCAGGACGGGAAGAGCTGGCACAGGGACGATGGGCGGAGCGACGCTTGGCGAACAAACGACTCATGGGAGCCAAGACACAGTGGTCGCACTGGTCGCCAACCTAATGACTGGAAGCGTAGGGATTTTCAAAATGACCGTTCTCAACGCAATACAGAAGACCGTTTGTGGCAGCCTTCTGCGTCATGGCAGTCGCGAAGTGGGGGAGGCAGCCAAGGTCATCGTAATCAAAACAACCGACGGTACCAGAATCGGGACCGGGGCGGCAGGGGCGGGAAAAAGAGTCGGTATAACTACCAACAAAAACGAGATTTCAGGCCTGATGATAGTCACCTGAACAAGTAAGTGCAGCTCAGTCATATTCCTGTCCAAACTAACTGGAGAGGTAGTTGGACGAAACGTGAAGGCTCGGGAAGGTCACTGAAAAAGGACCCAGGCAAGGAACGGCAGCAGCGAGCCTCACCTTCGCCTTCACGTTCTCCCGTAGATTCCTACCGTTCTTACTTGTCCGATCGAAGCCGCTCTCCATCGCAGTCATTATCCCCCCAACGACGACAGCGAGATTCTAGCAGTACAAACATCAAAGAACACACTCCTTCCCCTCGCAGGGATGATCGCGACAAACGACGGTATTCTCCATCCCGTTCTCTTTCGCCAGAACAACCCTTGTCCCCTCTTCGACCGACGTCGCCAAATGCATCACCCTCGCGGAAGGGAATGTCCCCTTCACAGGTTGAAGTCCCACGACATGGCCGTAGCCACAAGCGAAATTACTCCCCAGTTTCTCGGTCAAGCTCCAGCAGAAGTAGAAGTCGTAGCCGCAGCTTAAGCCAAAGTCCTAGCGAACGACCACGTGCAGTCCATCGGCTTCCCACTACGTCTTCGATCCAGGACATCAAGATGCCTTCCCCCTCCCGAGCGTCCCAACGTAGCCAGAGTCAATCGAAGCTACTTCCGAGAGATAATGGCTGGCCGAAACGAGAACGGGGTCGACCTAATGGACATGCACGAGGGCAGGCGCGTCAGGTCAAAGAATACGTTGCCGAGACCATGCCACCTCCTGCCTTCCCTCCCCAGGTCTCCTACCAGAACCAGAATCACAACGACATTACATACACTGCGGACTATCCACGTACTGAAGATCCTCCTATGCCCCATCCCACCCGCGACGCACTCTTAGAACCGGCTCCTCATGTCTCTCGTCACGAACACACCTCACCCTCGACTCACCCCTTCACCGATGACATTCATACCAACCACCCCTTACATCAATTGCCTGAATCTTTGCGTCCCACGCCACCAAGTATGTCATCCTTCAAAGTTGGGGGTTTCAAGCCCATTGGACAAGCTAGTTCAGCTGTTAGACGGTTCTTCCCCGGTGAGGACGATGACCGCGAAGATACTGAGAAGCGTCACACTTCTCCACTGCTTATTCCCGGCCCACATTACCGTCCCCCAGTTCCTGCGCCACTTGTTCAGAACGGACAGGGATCTTTCAACTCGGGTGAAGCCTTCCACCGATCTCACTACAATCCAGCACCTCGTTCTCCATACTCGACGTCTGGTCGTCCTCTAGGCAACAGCCCTGTTCCACCCGCTTCTTATCCTGGGCATGATGAAAAGTTCCACGAAAGGCCTCCCATCCACGACTATGCTCATCATTATGACCACGAACAGGGCCGACATCATGGCCAGCACGAATCCGCCTACTACCACAATGAGCAGCATTTCTTGAGGCATAATGGACACGAATATCCACCTCCACATGACCACGATGATGCGAGGCCACACGATGGCGACTTCTCCCATGCGCGTGAGCCAGAGATGACGAGACCAAATACTCCTAGCAAGTCCTCTGCCGATGAGTTATATGCCATTGTCAGTCAGGTCGGCGAGGGTACCTTTGGCAAGGTTTACAAAGCCCGTAATACCGTCAGCGGATTATGCGTCGCGCTAAAGCGCATCCGTATGGAATCGGAACGTGATGGGTTCCCGGTGACCGCTATGCGAGAAATCAAGCTGTTACAGTCCCTACGTCACGACAACATAGTGCGATTGTACGAGATGATGGTCTCTAATGGTACATTATTCGCCTCAATTTTTGCATTCAAAACTCATGAGCCGACTTATCTCCTCAATACAGGTTCCGTGTACATGGTATTCGAGTACATGGATCATGATCTCACCGGAATTCTTTCCCAACAACAATTTACCTTCACCGATGCCCATTTGAAGTCCTTGTGTGAACAAATGCTCGCGGGGTTGGCATATCTCCACCACAAAGGTATCATACACCGAGACATCAAGGGCTCAAATATCTTGGTCAACAACCGTGGCGAGCTGAAACTTGGTGATTTCGGCCTCGCGCGATTCTATCACAAGCGCCGGCGAAGTGACTATACCAACCGTGTAATTACGTTGTGGTATCGGCCCCCCGAACTGCTTTTCGGCACAACCGTATATGGGCCAGAGGTCGACATGTGGAGCGCAGGGTATGTCGTATTCATTTGCTTCGCTAGGCATGAATGGCTCACGCTTCCTTCTAGTTGTATAATGCTCGAACTGTTCACGAAGAAACCGATATTTCAAGGTAATGACGAGATACATCAACTTGAGTTTATCTTCAAGATCCTCGGTACCCCAACTCCTGAGCGATGGCCTAGCGTGACTAACCTTCCTTGGTATGAACTTGTGAGGCCGAAGGAATTCATACCAAATCGCTTCCGTGACATGTTTCGAAAGTGAGCTGCTGGTTTTGATGATACAGATCATAATGCTCATAAGCTTTACAAGGTGGTTATCCCCAGCTGGCTTAGATTTAGCGGAGGAATTGCTGGCATTTGATCCCCTGCACCGAGCCACAGCTGTTCAAGCTCTTGAGGCCGCTTACTTCAAGGCTGAAGAACCGCCACCAATGATGCCAACTGGATTATCGTCGTTGGAAGGCGAGTGGCACGAATTGGAGACGAAGCGTGAGCGTGCGAAGAAACGGAGAAAGATCGAAGGAGGCGTGGTGCAGTGAGGTAGTGGGGATTTCTTTTGTTCATGCATTGTATAATATATACAAGCATCCTCTTACTTGCATTCTCTACCAATTACATGCTGATTTACAGTCTGGGGAGGTTACACGTGAATGGCCGTCGAGCGTACAAGCCCATTCTCAGTTAAGTGTTGTACAAGTGTTTCGACCTCGATTCGACGTCAATAAACAAAAATTATTATTTGTATGGCACTACTCACATGCGCAGCGGTCATTCTGATCTGTTGATCCCATCGTTTGGTGAACAATGAACCAGTGTCTTCCGTATCCTGGTTTACGTCGCCTAGTCCACCGGCCTTTCCTTGCGCGTCATCCTCCTCTCGTGCCGCTTCAAACCAGATTAATTTATCGACTTGATCGATGTGTCCCTTGAGGCGACCTTGTTCGATCATCTTGCGCGCCATGGTCTCCGCGGCCCCGGGTGTGAGATCCAATAACGCACCAAGACCGTTAAAAGAAATGTTGTTGTATATCCGCGAGCTCGCAAGAACATTGTGCTCCATTACCGCTCGATCAAGGACGGTCGTTGGCCCTGTACGCGTGCTAGCGCCTTCGACGAGATCGCCATCTTCGAGCGTCGACGATAGCCTGTCGTTCGTGGAGAGCGCGATCTGGGCCAGTTGATGTGGCTTTAGCGTTTTTTCGAACTCTTTGATCTCGATTGGGCGCAATATGTGGTCGAGGAACATTTTTGTAAGAACGCTGTAGGTGGACAGTTCGGCAGTACGCTCATCGCGACAGAGGGAAGATAAGATCCTGGAGCGGTTCGGGCCAGCTGGTGCAAGTACAGCGCAGGTGACCGCCGCTGGCCTATGGTGTGGTGCTTGGTTCGATAGTGCACAAGACGAAATAGGAGTGGGTGTATACGTACAGGAGCTTGTATGTCCTTTCATTCTCGTCGATCTCGCCAACAAAACTCAATTCATGATATCGACTTGCAGCCTCCAAAAACTTTCTCGCGTAGTCACTGATACGAGCTTGACATAGCTTATATGATAGAAGGGTTGTACGGTCGCTTGTGGAGTGGATGAGAGAGGTGGCACGGTTATGATAGGTTTCTGCCTGTACGGAATCCTCCTCTTCAAGGAGCAGGCGGACGATGCGAATATATACCCCAAGTTTCTCTTCGTCTGAACTAGGAGCAGATCAGCTAGGAGGCCTGCGCGACTGAGCAAGGGTAGCACACCGTTGAGTAGCTTCGAGGTTGATGCCCCTAAGAACACGGGCTGCGCCAGACCAGTCCTCGTCATTCTCTAAGATATCCGCAAGTTCGAACTTGAGAAGGTTTACCTGTACAGGGGTTAGTATCGGGATGCGGCTTGGGGCCATATGACACGTACTTGTTCTTCATAGCTGGTAGCACGAAGCTGCACGACAGAGAGTACATCTTCTACAACCGCCTTGCGTAGTTCTGTATTCGGGATGTTCGTTGAGGTGAGGCCTTTGATAAGTTCGGATAAAACCTGTCTGCTGGCGATAATGCCCGCATCTTGATTTATGAGATGGTCGACGAGAGCGTGAACGTCATTTGCGATATTTGGATTTCCCTGTGATGAAAATATATCTGAGAGTAGCGACAGATATGTTGTGCCTTTATCTTTCTGGTTGAGAACAGAGAGTTGAGCGAGTTTTTGATCCATCGTGTTCGTTGTAATTGGATCGATCTATAAGCGCTGGTCTGTTCCGCGCTTCGCTGCATAAATTGTTACCTCGCAACCATGCTCATCAATCCATCTCACCTCGCCTTCACTTCCATTAGCAATTCCCTTTTTTTTGGAGCTCCTTTGGTGCCGGTCACTAACAGATAATTTATATTTCGAAGTTTCATCAATCTAACGTCTGTATTATCCCGGCCCCCTCCGCGCTCCCACCTGTCTCCATGAATTTTAGTCACCCGCAGTTGCCAACTCCCCCCGAGACTGACGCCGACGTCCTAGCCGGCGCTCGCCACCCCATCGACCTTATGAATGCGCCTGGTTCTCATATCTCGGATCAGGATACGAATCCCCAGCCATCCGTCAGCGTGCCATTTCGACGCGTATCGACACTCGCATACCACAACTCGCCCCTCCGTGACCCACGCGAAAGGCTTAGTGGACGTCAATCTCGATGGCTTATTGTCGTCATCCCTCCCGCGTCGCTCGTTCAAGACCATGGGCCTCTTGGCCACACGTTGACCTCAGGCCCGACGCAGCGCCTCTCCCAGGGTATTTTGATGCCCCTCCAACCAACTGTAAGGATACACGTGTTTATCACCAATGGTTTGCTAAATGCCTTCCGTTTAGATGTATGGCCAACTCACCGCTATTGCCCGTGAATTTAACTTCCCAAGCCCTGTCGGCCTCTGTCTCTACTTGCATGTCACCGAGCAGGGTATCTCTATGGCGCCTCGCATTTCGGATGATACCTGGCCAGCTCTTTGGGGCCACTTGTTCGAATCGCGGTCTCCGGGGCCTTCCTTTCAGATGCCGATTTGCGGACGCCTCGAGTTTGACATCGATAGGCGGAGGGCGGTCTGGCTCAATTCATGGTTGACCTCCGACCGTAGACATGCTGCGGATGTCCAGGTATCAGTGCCACCATCTCTATCCCACCATCGCGAAGATAGCAAGACAACTTTTTTTGACGATCGCGGTGATGAACGCCTAGAAGATATATCAATGGTGCAGCCTACTTCGCGGAGGAGTCGCCACATCCCTAAGAAACTTTCGCTTGTTGACAGACTCGAGATCCTCCCCTTCACATCGAGCCTGGCAAATGCGATCGCAGGAAGTAATACCCCTGATGCCCTGTCGAGCTCATTGGCAGGTCTTGGTGAAGAAACAAAACCAGCTCAAATCGCCCTTGAAAAGCGTGTTGAGTCATGGAGGGCAGGCTCATCTGTTGCTCCCACCCCAATGCCAAGTCAGGTCCCCCTTGATCCCGAAAACATTCCGAACAATCTTCAGTTTAGCGACGTCGATATTCTGGCTGACACCGAGGAGGACATCAACCTTAACGACTTCGTGTGGTCTGCAACTTCCCTGGGTCCCCTTGACTACGATTCACTCCCCTCGGCCGTTTCAGGGTCCCATGTCCTATCTGTACATGTCGACCGCCGCCTCGAAGGTTCTGTCCTCCTCACTCCATCGACAGCGACCTCTTGGGGTCCAGAGTCTTTCGACAGCCCTCCGATGTCAATCGTATTTCGTGTTCCGTCACCTGACATCGCCCAACGCGTAATCGAGGATTGTCCACCCACACCATCGACGGCTACATCATGGGGAGCGCAAGAGCTATTGTACTCCCCCGCGTCTGTGGCATTCCGGCTTCCCTCGCCGGACCTTGGCCAGCGTATGATAGAAGATTGTCCACCCACACCATCGACGGCCACCTCATGGGGACCGGAAGAGCTATTGTACTCCCCCGCGTCCGTGGAGTTCCGGCTTCACTCGCCGGACCTTGGCCAACGCATGCTAGAAGATTGCCCACCTACGCCAACCACAGGTACATCGTGGAGACCAGAACAGTCTCGCTCTGCCATCTCCAGGGTTTCGTGCTATCCCCAGAACCTTGACATGAGTGTGCTGAGTATCTGGCCGTATACACCATCAAATACGAGATGCTGTTTACCTATCGCAAAAACCGGTATGAGTGGGGCATCACGCACCGTTGAGCCAGATCCGAGTGGTCACGCCTACCCTTATATTTCGACTATAAGTCGCCCGACGTGGAGGTTTGTTTGGCCACTATATAATGCGGAAGATGTATCCGACTCACTACCATTACAATTCCTGGACCGTCGCAGGATGTTTATTTGGCCATTATATAAAGCGGGAAATGCATCTAGCCCACTACCGTCACAATTCCCCGATCAGAACCTTGCGAATGAGGGATGTAAGTAAACACTCCTTGATGTCTCAAAGATTATCTTTAAAGCACGTTATAGATAATGCCTCACGTTCTCATTTCCGTATTTTCCCGGAACGAACCTCTGCGACAGAAGAATCACTTGCGCCTAGTTGGTTTAGCTCACTGGCGTTTGCTCGGTGTACATTTTTCTCCCCAAGTAAGACATCTTTTCGCACTTTTTGTGAGCTTTCTTCTGAGCATGTTAGACACATCCGTTTACCCGTCGCTTGATGAGCACGATGGACAAATCTTTGCCGCTTGTTCCGATCTCGGGGCCATTTCTACGTTAACCTCGGTGGCCTGTAAGCTCCTTATACTTTTCTCTATTTACGCCTCTAATCTTGTTGCAGATTCCCTGGTATTCCCTTACTTTTGCATTCATCTCCCGCCGGCACTGGAGATAAAACAGGACGTCGAGCCTGCTAACATGTACAAATCAAAAAGTCATCTAGAGCTGGGCACTCAAAACCCTTCTTTGAGTCTGTAACGTTCGTTATACTGTGCCACGCGTGTCTCCTAACATAGGCAACTCTCGCAGACCCCACGGGATATCCCGCTCGCCTGATGTATATTTATCCACCTGTAGAGCAGTCAAGACCAGCTACTTTGCCCCCAGTCCGCCTTCCGCCTACATATC
This sequence comes from Russula abietina, assembly GCA_003313715.1. Classification (NCBI taxonomy): domain Eukaryota; kingdom Fungi; phylum Basidiomycota; class Agaricomycetes; order Russulales; family Russulaceae; genus Russula; species Russula abietina. The sequence goes on along the minus strand of QLOU01004777.1, from coordinate 16,373 downwards.
CTTCTATAGAACTATGTGCGTTCCTTTCTTATGGCCTTGAGATGTCAATAATCAATTCTCTCATATAGATCCACCCCAATATCCCTTTATTACGCCTTATAGACATAAAGCAGTCCCTTCCGTCAATGAGATGGATCGAACTCAGGGTAGTGGTGAGTTGGCACGTGGGTATTTGTCGACTCCGAACCAACTGGTCTCGTGATTCCAACAGCCATGGCCTCCACCAGTCGTCAAGCTCAATTAGATCTTTTGAGTGGGCGTAAGTGCACTTCTTATCCCCCAACCCGTGTTTTGGTTGATTGTTAGTTCCAGACGCTCCTTTGTATCCCGCATTCGACATCTATCCTGCAGTCGCGGGACATTGGGAAGCGGGTATCTACCTCCATCTTTCTCAAGTTTACCCGAGAATTGTACCATGTCAGAACTCAACGCCAACTAATTTATGTTGAAGGACTGACCTAAGTTTACTGATAGATCCCGCGGTCTATCCTGAATTGGACCTCTACCCTGCTGTCTCCGCGGAGACCGGTGGTATTCCGAAGTCAGGTACATGTGTATCCCGCTGAGGCTTTTGGGACGTTACTGACCTTCACGCAGGTCCCTCCGTCTTCTATCCGCGGTTACAGATCTATGCTGGTCATGTCTCTGCCGGCCAGCATGATGTGGCAACCTCCCGTATTGCTCCTTTTCTACAACCGGTCTATCCACATTTCGACATATGTAGGCTTTTACTGTTTTATTTTTATTCATCTTCTCTCATGCCTCAAAGATCCCGCAGTATATCCGTACTTTGATATCTACCGCGCGGATTTCCTAAAAGTGGAATATCAACGGGTCCTCTCGGTCATGTTGCCCGCGCAATACCCTGCACTCAATCTGTGTAAGTCCCGACATTGTCCCTTCTAGTAACGCGATGTAATGTTCGACTTCTGCAGACCTCGCCATCTATCCTCATTTTGAAATCTACCCTCCCGTGATGCAAGCGCATAGTATTTTTGCATCAAAATATCCAATGCTCCTCAACGCAGACATGCCTAATCCGAAGCACGGGTCCGTCGGTGAAGCAGGTACCTCGAGTCCCGTTCCCTTGCTTAGGAGGGCAAGAAAAACCCATAGGGACTTGCATGAGGAAGTATTTGTTCAAGTGAATGTATCCGTTGAACTGCTCTCGAGCAGACCATCAGGGGAAGTCAAAGCCCGACGTCCAATCAGCTCAAGAACGACTAACGCGCGCCCTACCTTACCGCAAGTTCCCTCGGCAGTACCACCGGTTCCGCCGCTCCCTATTTCGAAGAGATCGTCTCTTCGTATGCTTTCCCACAATGCCGAGGCACGAGACAGTGGCTCATCCACGTCCCCTAGTCAACCAACAGATCAGACGTTCTCTCACGGTATGAAAAACACATATACGCTTTCCACGCGTTCTGACGAGTCGATAGCCCACTCGAATTCTCTTACGTCCCTCAATTCCAGTTCACGCAGGGACCATGGTCATTCCAAACAAGGTCTCCGTCCACGAGACAGTTTGATATTGGAGAAGGCTCGACATTTCGACCACCTCCATACTCTGCGTATGTTTTTTTTTTCCTTATGGTTATACTGTACTCCTGACTTTCTATGCCCAGCGCACGACGGACGTCCGTCATCTGTCGTCGATCCCACCCACTTCTCGGTACCCCCAGTACCACAACTTATTAATATTTCGCATCTACAAAAACTCAAGCATACAAGACATCCTTCCACGTGACCCACCACTCAATTTTTCTCCTACTGTGTAGTCCCCGTGAAGGAATTAAGGAATTTAGAGTGGGGTATTTAGCTTGTTAACCGGGCGCTTTGATATAAGGCGTATTGGGCAGTAAAATCACACTTATCATTCTAAGCTATGTATTACTCACTACCACCAAGCATATAAAAAGGGTTAGATACAGTGTAATGTAGGACAGAACATTGGGCAATTTAGAAGGGACACTTCGAAGTAATTTTTGGTATGGCCATCACAACACCATAATTATATATCCTCACAAGAGGTACTCAATGCTCCATAGAAACCATTAACTCTGTGTTGTGGTATGTGCAATGTGCCAGTGTGCCAATGCCGAGCCGTGGTATCCGGACAGTCAGGAATGATGCAACATGTCAGAGAAGCGGCAGGAAAGATGACTTCAGACGGAAACAGTCCCTATCGAGGGAGACTAGGTTCAAAAACAACTGTGCATTCATTGGCACTGTGCTGGAGGATAAGAGCGAGAAGTTATAAAGCATTGGAAACTGATGCGAGATCCATGACGAGTTAGATATCTAATCTAAGCCTAAGCAATGTTTTGGCACGGACGCACGTACAAAAGACATTATGGAGGATTTTGACGTAAGGCCTCGTCAGCGTCATCCCACAGATCCCGCTGTCCCCAGATGCTTGTCACGGCACAAAATATGAACCACATGGAGCATTCGCTCAAGGTTTTGCAGACACCGACAGATTTTAGAGGGGTCATGTGTGTTTCCGCCCCACTGGTATCCGTTTCCGTGGTTTCATTCACTTGATCGTCATGCGTCGAGGACTGTGGGCTCCCCACCTTTCGGCGACGGACAACTAAAATTAGTGAAATGCAAGCTCTTGCGAGATTGCGCAGACAGGCTGTCTCGTCCGCAGAGCAGAATAGGTCGATACGGGTGAGGAGCGCGAAGATCCATCGCATGTGGATATCCGTCGGTGCGTATGCCGAGGTAGTATTATCGTCGTCGTTGCTGTTGGAGTCTAGGGATTGAAGATACAGATTGAACCAATGCGTAAAGTACATGACAAGCTGAAGAGAGAAGCGCTAGATAGGAACGTACTAGTGAGTTAGGCCGGGTCTGGGGAAGGGAGGGGGAACATACGTGGTCTAGCTGAAACAGTTGTATTGGTGAGAGCTCTCTTGGCTTCTGTGTGGAATCATCACCGAGTAGGGTGACGGATGGAGGCTGATGAGTAGCTGATGGGTCATTAGGAGGAAGAATTAGGTTTGAGCACGATGTGAACGGACCTCCATGCCACTGCCCGCTGTGCTCTTTTCCATGCTTCATTAATCGTGGGGGATTCCAAACAGACTCCGGAGCGCCTTCAAGGAAGGCCCACCAAGCATCCCTGTTTTTCTTATCCGGTATAATCTTCTTGGATGGGCCTACGCGCTGAGGGTGAATGGTGGGCTGAGTTATGTTCTACAACAGATGAGCATGCACGAGAGAGATCAGAAGAGGCCTCGTAAACTCACACAACGGAAGTTACGAAAGCGATGCTCGAATTCGCTGCGCCATTCTTTGCTTGGGAGTGGCGAGGGCACCCCTACATTTTGTGTGGGTTCGGACAGAGCAGGCCGTGAAGGGCAGAGTGTATAAGGATTGTCGACGTGCTTGATGTCGGGTAGTCTCCGCGCATCTCGCCTGTAGATATTATCCCATCTTTGAAACTCTCGATAAAGAGACAGACAGAACATACCTTACGGTGAACAGGTATTGCATGCCATCCGTAGGTTCACCGTCGAAGTCAATAGGAAGACTTGCAACGGGAAGTATCTGTCGCAAACCATACGTCGTGTCATCGTCATCGTCATCATCACCGCCTCCAACATTTCCGCGCTTTCGTTTCCGAGAAGACACCATTTCACTTTGGGGTGGTGACCGTACTGACCCAGACGAGAGATGACTCGGGGCGGCCCGAAATGTGATAGATAATCGTAGTATTTCTACATCAAAACAAAAACAAAAACAATCCCAAATGCCGTAGCCCCATTTCACTGCATCCAATGTTGAAAGGTATACATGATCTCACTCCACCGCAATTTGGATGCCCCATGGAATGTAAAAGGGTTTAGCGTAACGTCAACGCTCTTATTCCGTATATATAAAGCACTATGCCAGCACAATATGCGAGCATAATTTCTGAATCACATATAGATCAGCCCAATGTGTGAAAACAAATTAGAGATTTGGCATACGTCTCCGGCGATGGGGAAACCAGCGCAACTCGGTTTGAAGCTGGGGAAATCCCATTATGTTACAGAATACGTGGGCAGATATCGATGACAACATTGAGTTTGTGCGCAGGAATAAAAAGGCGGTGTGGAACCCGAAGAGCGTGGTATAACTGAATTGAAAAACTGTCCAACTTGTTACATTGGACATGTCAATAATCAAGGGTTCATTTACGTATCAAAACAATAGCGCGCCGCAATGCTTGACGAGTGCGACCGTGCATATTGTAGATTTCCCAAACGTGGTGCAAATGTGCTAGTATAGGATTGAATTTATGCCGCCACAGTGGTATAAGAGGAGCGCACCGGAACCAAATGACAAGGGTGTGAAGAACACTAGGAAAGTATTCGAGGCACCAGCAAGGCGATAAGCAGTGATTATACATGAACGCCAAACCAACTCCTCAGATATGGGTCCCTGTTTAAACACACACATAGTTGGAAGGCTCGTAAAATTTTTGGGAAGCGGGACTTACGACGATGTAATTCCGAATTCCGACCCAGTCGAGCGTGTTCTTCCGTACCATGAAAGGCAGATCGCGACTTAGGTGCCAACCATACAGAGGACCGAGGAACAAAGCTGGTGTCACAAAGTAGGCGATGAGATCGAGCTTTCCCAAAGAGAATCCGAGATGAAGGGCAGCTTTATCCCACCGACTCTGAAATGTCTACTATGAGTAACACGTGCCTCAACTCCAAAAGACGCTTCCTTACTTCGAGTGTTTTGTTTGGACTCGCGGTTATGATGTAGCCCATAAAACACAAAGAAGCTATCGTGCTGAGAGAGACTGACAACAGTCGAGCTTTGATGACCGCAGGGTCATCTCGCCAACGTTCAAATGCTCCCTTGGAACGTGTTCCGTTGTTTTCCTGGGCCTTGGCAAAGGAGAGACGCGTAGACTTTGCGAAGTAAAGTGGAAGAACATATCCAAAGGTTAGCACTGCATTGATCAAGTGAGCATCTCGCAGGGATAATGGCGCTCCAGCGGTCTCAGATGTAGGTAACATGTCAACAAAGACTAACGACTAACCTTCCCTTCCCGGCTACAACCGGCCCGCACAAATAGGCCTGCACGTGACCACATTTGCATGGTTTTCAAAGGTCAATATTAATTTAGTCGTACAACTGATCATAGTATATTGTACAGCACGCGAAAGGGTGTCAGTGAATCAACGTTTGCGAAGTCAAAAGTATGCAAGCCAATGCCCCAATGGAACCTATGACTGCCCATTGTGTAAAATCTTTAAAGTGGCGTCCACCTGTTGTCATCGTCAACCCGCGGAAAGCATATAGCGTGATCGCTGTAATAAATGCCGTGATTGCGTAGAGCAAAAATACCAAGGGAAGAGAGAGAAGGACGCTTCGTCGCTTCAGTCCGAACCCATATTAGCCATAAGAAAGGGATATTTACAGATGATACATACTGAAAGCAGAACTAGTCCCTCTCCGCGAGGATACGCGATTGGGTTCTCTATATCCAACTTGTATCGGAATAACGCGATTACAGCAGAAATAAGGCTTGATGCAGAGAGAAGAATGGCAATAAAACCGGCAACGCGTGAAACGTCATCGATACCGGGTAGCGTGATGAATGTGACTGAGGCACTCAGAATAACAGCGGCCTGAGAGAGCGAGGCGAAATCAGTATAGTGTCATTTGTTTGGGAGGCCCCAACTCACGATCAAGCAAGCAAGTGCGCCAACGACAAGCATAGGGCCAGCATTATTGCGCACGCCACCCTCTGTGTCGAATCTTTGATGATGTGATCGTTCCAGGAAAAGATAAGGGAGGCCAAGACAGACAAAGGAGACAATAAAGTCCCCCGTAGTACGGAGAAACGAAACGCGAGCCGGAGGGATATTGAGCTGTCCCCGTGAGTCTTGATTCCCGAAACGACCTTGCCTCCATGCGGCTAAACAAACCTGATAAGGCAAGGTAACTTATAGGCGAGCCGGAACTTACCGACGCGAACAAGTACTTTAGATACAACACGTGTGCGAACAACTGACACGGCCTGCGCAGATAAGTCTAGGAGTGGGATGTATGCCAAAAGATCCAGGAATCAACGTGGGAAGGCTCACGGTCAAAAGAATGAAGCATCCTTAGAAGTTCCTGACATTCTTCTTGGCTAAATGGGGGTAAGGAAGGGTGGGGCGACGGTAGCAGTCGGTCTGAGGCAAGGAAAATGAGAGGCCGCATGAGATAAGGAAAGTAAACGGACCAGTGTAAGACCATGTCAGGACGTCAACAGCTTTGGAGATGGAATCTAGTGGAAGCGGCACATGCGCGGGGTGGGACACCATGAATGACCAGTACTGGTACTCCATGTCTGACTCTGCCGAGTCATCAATACGAGAATCGACGAACGTAAACTCTGAGCGACTGACTATCAAAGTCTTTGTTCATGATTTCGCCCGGATCTGATGAAGGGCGTTCCAACAACACCATCCTCCCCTTGTGATATACCCATGCTTTGATCAGGAAAGAGGCCGAAGTTGATTCTCTCGCATCACGGAGCCATAACTCCCACTCTGGCTGTGGTAGTGTCTCCGGGTCGCATCCATCAAGGAATGTCGTGACTACATCCAGCCTTTCGGCGTTGCGTAAATCGACATCTGTGACGATGCGAAGATTCGGATTTGTAAAATAACGGGCACCATCTGGTAGCAAAACTTCTTGCCACCCAAGACCTGCGAATCTGCGCATTGGCACCGGCCACGACAGGCCATCATTTTGCGTCGCCGGGACCATGACAGATCGTGCAGGTTCCTTCTGTCCATAAGTAGAGAGACTCTTGAGGGACATGGACGGTTGGAGAAGTGGACGCGTCTCACTAACAATATGAGGAAAGTATCATATGTAAAATACAAACAACATACTCTGTGTCATCTTCCATTTCTCTTGGCGAAAATACGCTGCTTTTTCCCGCAGCACTGAGGTTTGGTCCTGTCTGAATCGGCCTTCGAAGTGCACAAATAAATGATTTGGGTTTCATTCGCGGAGTTCTGACTTACATCGCGTACACAACCTCATTGGGGGGCGGAAGGGGTACATCAATAGGCGCTGCAGCCCATACATTTCCGGAACTGGTAACACGACGACGTTGGCATGTCAGGAATCGTATAAAAAAGACATTTCTCACTCGAGCATTGACGTAACACGTTGCTCTGTCGAGCGAGGTGCCGAGGGAGGTCGCACGCCGTCGAATGGATTCGTATATGGATCTCCCGTAGTCCTTATAAGATGATGTCAGCTCCAAGCATAACCTTTGCACAGCAATGAACGCACTTGCTACTGGCAGGAATACCGGCACCTTCCTGATGAATTTCTGTGGAGGCAGCGTGGACCGGTTGACTAGACAACGCCGCGACCGATGACGCCAAAGAGGATGCGCTTGGCCTCCTGGAAACTCGCCCGTTGAAGATGGACGGCGTGCGGGGGCGGACCTGAGAAGAAACGGTGGAACCCCGCGTCCTGCTCCTCAACATAAGACTGGCCACTTCCGCAGACGTCTGGTCGAAGGTGGGTGGGTTGTTCTGTCAGGGGATTATGGTACCAGCATTACTCACATTATCCACCCTGACAGGCGGAGCCTCCGTTGCCAAAGGAGGAGTTGAAACTCGGTCGACAACCTGACCATGCGATCGGGTGCTGCCGGAATCATCGGACGGCCGAGCTGGTTGGGCCTCATCCGGGCGCACTAATTCACGAGTAATTGATTCTGGGGATTGTGAGAGATAGGGTGCGGTGTCAGCCGACTTGGCTGGAATTGGTTCAAGAGACGATTTCCTTTGAAGAACCGGCAAAGAGGACTCCGGAACCGACACGGGGACGGCGGGGGCGGCTGCAGGAACAGGTTCGGGAATGGATGGTGAAACAGTGGCAGTAGGATCTGGAGCATCAATAGGAGGACCTGATAGTTTCGATGGCCCGGTTGGTTCTGGCATGGATTCAGCAGCTTCGCGGGCAGGGGATTCGGCAACAGGACTTGGCATGACATGCTCTGGGCCAGCGGCATTTGCTTCGAGTCTGAGAGAGTCGGTCGACGACCTGGCGGACGTTCCTGGCCTCGCGAAACCTCCGATCGCGGTCGTTGATCGCCTCACCATAGTACCCATGCGGGATCGGAGGGATTTTGAAGAGGACGACCCTTGAAGTTGTTTAGACATGGTGAATAATTAGGTGTTGTTGCTGCTAGTAGTGTTATGGGAGGATGGAAAGCGAGCAGACAATCAATCGCCAGAGAACGGTTTTTATCATAGCTCTTGGAAGCCCCCGAATGCCGCACGCGAGGCTGCCTGGCGGCATCATTGATCGAGGCCAGCACTGCGGCGCGTGTTCTTGGTCGCAAGGCGGCGGACGTGACGGCCACGGTGACGGAACCTTGGAAAATACACTATTGGATGGCTGTATCCATCATTCCCGCTACGGGAGGATATGAGCAATTCACGAGGCATACACGTGTTGAAAGACGTGCTTTAGAACAGGTGAAGATGTGACACTGCACCCTGCACTATCTAATTATCGGGGCGTTATTCCTGTACCTCCTGTACTCCGTACGAAAACGACAGCATAGATTTGGACGCAGTTTGCGGCCCGTCGCCACGGCAGAGTTATTGTATTGAAACATTTCGAAGACCTGGCAGGATTGGCAATGGATGAACACTCGAGCACGTGTGATTGGCATGGCGTGAACGTGAAAACCACGTGGCCGCTAGAGCTTTTGAATATGAACGGCGTACGGTAACCTGATGGCGGCTTTGAGAATCGAGAACGTGAATTTGTTGCATTTGAAGGCAGGAGGAGTGTCAGTGGGGTGGGATGAAGGAAGCTCAGGAGTGTGAGGCTGATTGATGATCGGGGAACGGGGAATACGTTACGCTAACGCCCTTTGTACCATTTCACCCATCAGTCCCTGGTTGCTTGCCACGTAGGACACAAGTCATTTGCTCATATTCAAAAATTCTATGACGCAATGCTTTTAGACGTTAACGTGCGCATATCTTTGTCTCCCCGAGGTTGTTCTAAATGTCATTACCGTAGCGAAAAGTATTTAACAGGTCCGACCGTGTCAAAGCAGTCGATTTTCATCCTACAGAACCATGGCTTCTAGCTGGTCTCTATAATGGCTCTGTCAACATATACAATCACGAGACAGGCGCGCTGGTGAAGACATTTGAAGTCGCAGAGGTCCCAGTGCGGTGCTGTCGATTCATCGCTCGAAAGAGCTGGTTCGTTGCTGGTTCCGACGACTTTCAGCTACGTGTCTTCAATTACAATACACACGAGAAGGTCATAGTATTCGAGGCGCATCCTGACTACATACGGTGTCTCACCGTACATCCCACCGCAAACATTGTCCTGACCGGGAGTGATGACATGACAATCAAAGCTTGGGATTGGGAAAAGCAATGGAAGTGCATCCAGGTGAATAACCTCTCTGGGTCAAAATTTGGAGCCAGAGATTTGACCTATACATAGACGTACGAAGGTCACACGCACTATATTATGAACATTGCAGTCAATCCTAAGGACCCAAATACCTTCGCTTCTTCATGCCTTGACCGTACGGTAAAAATATGGGCCATCGGTTCTCCCGTTCCAAATTTTACGATGGATGCGCATGAAAAAGGCGTCAACTATGTCGAGTTCTATCCAGGCGCAGATAGGCCCTACCTTGTAACGACGGGCGACGACAAGACCGTCAAAGTCTGGGACTATCTCAGCAAAAGCTGTGTGCAAACAATGGAGAGTCACACCAACAATGTCTCCTTTGCCCTATTTCATCCCAATCTTCCTATCATCATCAGTGGCAGCGAGGATGGCACTGTCAAGATTTGGAATAGCGGGACGTATCGCCTAGAAAACACCCTGAACTATGGCCTGGAGCGTGTTTGGTGTGTCGCTATTCGCAAGGAAGGGAACGAAGTTGCCGTAGGCTTCGATGAAGGTTCTGTTATCCTGAAGGTGCGTCCTGCTGACCCTTTACATTTACACACATACTGAATACCTTTTAGCTAGGTCGCGACGAACCCACATTCTCTATGGATCCTTCGGGAAAGCTCATTTATACCCGCAATAATGAAGTTCTATCTACAAACCTCCAGACCGTGTCCGACGACACTTTTATTGAAGGCTCTCGTATACCTCTTTCCGTAAAAGAGCTCGGCTCAACGGAGATATTCCCTACGTCGCTCAATCACTCCCCGAATGGTCGATTTGTCACGGTTGTTGGTGATGGAGAGTACATCATCTACACTGCTCTCGCATGGCGAAACAAGGCATTCGGCACAGGCAACTCATTCGCGTGGGCTAGCGACTCTAACACCTACGCCGTTCTCGAAGGCAAGCTTCAAGTTCATGTCTTCAAGAACTTCAAGGAACGTTCTGGTCCCGCCATGAAGGGTCTTGGGTCCTGGATTATTGATGGACTGCACGGAGGGACTCTTCTCGGTGGCCGTGGTAGCACTTTTGTGGTCTTCTGGGACTGGGAGACGGGCGAGATAGTGAGACGCATTGATGTAGAGGCAAAGAATGTACGTCAACGTCAACAATGTCCGACTTTGGCTTACCTCGCCTCACCAGGTCTTCTGGTCCCTTACTGGGACGTTGGTTGCCGTTGCCGCAGATGAATCGTTCTATATCCTTCGATTCGATCGTGACGCCTATACAGCAAAGGTCGAGGCCGGTGCAGATCTCGGGGATGAGGGAGTTGAAGAAGCCTTTGAGATCGTGACAGAGGTGCCCGAGAAGTAGTTTCGATGTTCATTTTCTCATACGTCGCTTTCTTACTCTTGCCAGGATAAAGACAGCCCAATGGATCGGCGAATGTCTCGTCTATACGAATGCGGCCAACCGATTAAACTACTTCATTGGTACTGAATCTTACTCTGTTACCAACTTTGACCGGTATGATACACGGGTCTTTGGCAGGAGCATGCTAATCGTCTGCCGGTTTAGGTCTATGTCCCTGCTCGGTTTTATTCCAGCACATAACCGAGTCTACGTGATGGATAAGGACATGAATGTCTCCGGCTACTCCCTGGCACTGAGCATGATTGAATATCAGACCGCTGTACTGAGAGGTGACATGGTTGCTGCCGAACAAATCTTGCCCACTGTGCCGAAAGATCAGCGCAACAAGGTCGCCAGGTTCTTAGAAAGCAAAGGTATGTGGTGATATCGTAGCATCGATGCGATTGTCTCACCCGTTTACAGATCTCAAGGAGCTAGCTTTCCAGGTTACTACCGATCCTGATCATAAATTCGATTTGGCGTTACAACTAGACGATCTGGATTCGGCCCTTGAAATTGTGCGTGTAGTCCCCGATACCGAAGCAGAGACCAAATGGAAAGCTGTTGGCGATCGTGCTCTGGCGGTTTGGCGATTCGACTTGGCTCGGGAGTGCTTTGAAAAGGCCGGTGATCTCAATGCGCTCATGCTTCTTCTACTATCTACTGGGGACAAAGCAGGGCTGCGGCAGTTGGCGACCAAAGCAGGTCTGCCGAGTTCTTTCATTCCCGAAGAATCCTTCTAATCCACGAACAGAGAAAAAGGGTCAGAATAACCTTGCATTCGCAAGTCTATTTCAGCTTGGGGACGCTAAGGCATGTGTCGACCTCCTGGCAAAAACGCAGCGTACGCCAGAGGCTGCGCTTTTTGCACGAACGTATGCTCCGAGGTACTTGTCTGTTTGTGTAATCGTCAAACTTCATTCTTATGACATTTCCTAGTAAAATCCCTGAGATCGTCGACGCATGGAAATCAGATCTTCAGGGAAAAGGACGGTCTAAGTTAGCTTCTTCTATCGCTTCTCCTACAGAGCACGATGATTTGTTTGAAGAAGGGTGGGCCGAGGCGGTGAAGCGCGAGGGGGGCTTGGACTCGGTTGTATAATGTTAGTGTGTCACGTAGGTACCGTACCTCAATCAGAATCAGGTTGTTTCTGTGACAGTGACTCGTCACGTGTGATGCGATGTGACACCGTAATTGCCAGGGTGTTTCCGCGTTGCCGCCTAGTAGAGGCCCTCAGTTTCCGAGTCTGTCAGCTCAACTGCCGACCTTTTCCTCTCCTTTTTCTTTCTCTGCCATCATGGCTTCCTCTTCTTTCTCGTCACCTGCAGTTGCGTCTGGTGACCTCGTCGACCTCGTCTCATCCTCATCCGCGGCTACTGTCCACCCAACCGACGACGCTGTCCTTCAAGTCCTTCAAGCATCCTTCCGTGCTGACCGTCCTTATTCCAGGGTCAACACGTCCAATCTTATAGTGGTCAATCCTTTCAAATCACTAGCGAACACAAACGATAATAGCGCCAAAGAATATGAAGAGCGATGTTACAAGAACACGTCTCCACCTTCCAGCTCTTCTCAGCCGCCCTTACCTCCCCATCCCTATGATCTGGCCGCCAGGGCCTACCTGTTAATGAGAAGGAGGGGTGAGTCTCAGGCCATTGTATTCCGGTAAGTGACAGGCGTCACCAATTTTCCACGACTTTCCCCACTTACCGTCAACGCAGTGGTATTACCGGGTCGGGCAAGACTTTTACCAGAGATTTAATTGTCAAACAACTTCTGCGTCTCTCGGCCCATTCTAAGCGGGAGACAAAGGTCTCTGAGCTTGTCAAGGCCTTGACATCACTGATAGATTCCTTCGGCAACGCCAAAACACTCATTAATCCGAACGCCTCTCGCCATGGTCGATTTTTTGAGCTCCATTTTAATAACCGCGGCCGCATCAGCGGCGCCAAGATCCTTACATATGGTCTCGACAAGTCCCGATTGAATCGCCTTAGCCACGAAGAACGCACATACCATGTTTTCTACCAGTTCCTCGCTGGTGCAACCCCCACCGAACGAGATCTTTTCGCGTTAGAAGATCCATCCGACTACGCCCTTTTGGCTTCTTCCGGCACATACCGCCTTCCAGCTGGGCCATTCAGTGACGACGCCATGGCTATGGACCAGTTACGAGAAGACATGAAGACGTTAGGTTTCAAGCCGAAGCACGTGACTTCTATATTCAGCCTCCTTGTCGCCATCCTCCTTCTTAGTAACCTCCAATTCGCGGAAGGTGATGCCCGTGATGTACCTGCCTATGTCACAAATATTCCCGTTCTCGACCATATCTCCAGGCTTCTTGGCGTCACTTCGGAGGACCTTGCCCAAACGCTGACAAACAGGACTAGTTATGTTCGCAAGGAGCTTTACACCGTCCTCATGAATGCAGATCAAAGTTCTCTACAAAGAGACCAGTTTGCAAGGGATCTCTATGCCATCCTTTTCGCATTCGTTGTGGAGACCGCAAATCACAAAGTCTCCCCGAATCCCCAGGATCCGCCACCTCATTCGCAAATTGTTTTGTTGGATCAGCCGGGCTTCCATTCCCGCGGGCCGTCCACCACTGGATCGGTGATGTTCACCGCCGGTGCTCCACTCGTTCAAGCGTATGGGCAAAATGGCTTCGACGAGTTTTGCATCAATTTCACAGACGAGCTCCTGCACTCTTATGTGATGCGAGCAACCTTTGAGGACACTGTGGGTTATAGTGGCCATATTGCGGGGGATGGGGTGTCATTGCCGACTGTCACGACAATTGACAATTCCGCATGCGTGGAGTTGCTCCGCGGTACGCAACTCAACGAACGAGCTCACAAGAAACAAGGCGGGATGCTTGGCGCGCTCACCAAGGCTTGTTCGTCGTACAAGTCTGGAAAGAGTGGCGATAAGAAAGACGAAGATTTAGTACAGGACCTGGTCTCCCGGTTTGCAGTTCATGCGTCTTTCGTTGCCAATCCCAGCGTCGCCGGGTCTGAGGGCCGCAACCTGTTTGGGATCAATCACTATGCAGGAAATTGCTCTTACGACGCCACCGGATTCGTCGAAAAGGACACAGACATTTTGGATTCTGCTCTTGTCACCCTTCTACGCAATTCGACCGATCCATTCATCTCAAAGCTTTTCGCGGGACCAAGTCTGGCCGCAGAGAGGCACAGTAAAGACGAGAGCATGATTGTACAAGCGCAGGTGTCATCCAAGCCACTCCGCCACCCTACCCGAGTTGTATCACTCAGCCAAGTTGAGACAGGGGAAGAACATCCCCATCTTGATCCTTCGAAGGTATACCCAATAACCACGCAGCTAAATTTCACGTTCTCTGAAATTATCGCGAATTTGGACCGCATGCGCTTGTGGACTGTCTCGTGTATTCGGCCAAATGATTCGGGCTCGCCCAACTCGTTTGACAAGCGTCGTGTCAAGGCACAGATTCGTTCTTTACTTCTCTCGAATGTCATTTTGCGTCGGAAGACGGAATACGTGGCCGACTTCGAACAAGATACCTTCTGTGAACGTTACGTCCCAGCCGCTCCGGGCACGACGGATGAAAAAATTCGGCAATATACCATGGCTAATGGTTGGAGGGAGGGTACTGATTTTGCTCTCGGGCATAGGATGATTTGGCTGTCCTACAACTCTTGGAAGATGGCAGAAGATGAAATCCGCTCGACCGAGAAGGAGTTGCGGAAGCCCCAAGAGGCTGATGACGAGAGTAACTATCCCGACGATAACACCGACTATACCCATCAAGATTCGATTTTTCCCCCGCAGAATGCTCACTACGGTCAGAGCGAGGATAACCTCCTACTCACCCGTGTCACCACCAACGGAACTCAATATCGCGACCCTAATGCCAGTTACGGGCAAGGTGGTCTTTCACCTGGCCTGTCTGCTCCCCCATACAGAGAAGATGGAGGTGGATGGGAATCCGATTATGACAAGAAAGAGTTGCCGCAAAGCACACCAGACCTTTCCAAGGAAAGAGAGCTTGTTGTAAAAGATGCCCCGAATGCGATTGAAGAGGTCCCTACAAGTCGTTCTCGTAGGTTCTGGTTGATCATTGTCTGGGCAACGACGTGGTGGATCCCTAGTTTTTGCCTCTCGTGGATTGGACGCATGAAGCGTCCTGACATTCGACTCGCATGGCGAGAGAAGCTCACGATCTTCTTCCTAATCTTTCTCATGAATGCCATCGTCATATTCTACATCGTCGAGTTCGGACGGCTGCTTTGTCCAGACTTCGACAAGGCATGGTCACTCAACGAGGTCGATCAGCATACTGGCACTAATGACTACTGGGTAACAGTTCAGGGCCAAGTCTATGATCTCACGCATTTCATCCAGCGCCAGCATAGCGATATATCGGGTGAACCTAGCAACGCTCAGGATACTTTAGAGGCGCTAGCCGGCCAAGATTTGACAAAATATTTCCCTCCCCCACTTGTTCTTGGTTGCCCCTCTCTCGTCCGTGACAAAACTCTCCTATTCCAGTATCAAAACTTCACCCCTTTGATCCCGAGTGCTGTACACACCTCCGGTTCCCAGCAGAGCGCACAAGGCACACAACTCGATGCTTCAGATTGGTACACTTCGCGATTTCTCCCTACGATCAAGCAATACCACAAGGGCCCCCTGGTTTACGACAGCAAAGCGATCAGCTCTGCTGCGAGCGATCAGTCAAACCAGAGGTTAGTATCTCTGAAAATGTGCATAGCACTGCTTATGGTGTTACATAGGACATGGGCGATATGGGAAAAGTCTATTTATGACTTGACAGACTACTTCTACACCATCAGCGTCAACCAGGGCAATACCGGTCCTTATACATTCTTAAACAGTGCTATCACCGACATCTTCCAGCAACAGCCTGGCCAAGACATTACAGGGCCCTTGAATGCCGCTCTGGCCAAACTAGACGCAACGACAGTCCAGCAAAATGTTCAATGCCTGAATAACGTGTTTTTCGTCGGGGAGAAGGACTTCCGTAAGGAGGCTCGGTGTCAAGTGCAGAATTATCTCCTCCTCGTAGCGTCTAGCATTCTAGTTGCCTCCGTTGCCATGAAGTGTGAGTGTTCTCACCCGTTTTTAGTTACAGACTGATTCAGGATTGAATACAGTCCTTGCCGCGCTCCAACTGAGCGGGAAGCGAGATCCTGAGCTGCTTGACAAGTTCGTCGTCTGTCAAGTCCCGTGTTACACTGAGGGAGAGGACTCGTTGCGCCGAACTATCGATTCACTTGCGGCTCTTAACTATGACGATAAGAGGAAACTACTCTTCCTTATCTGCGACGGCAATATCATCGGTAGTGGTAACGACAGGACAACCCCTCGTATCGTGCTGGATATTCTCGGTGTGGATCCTAAACTCGATCCCGAACCCTTGTTATTCAAGTCGATTGGCGAAGGCTCCCGGCAGATCAACTATGGCAAGGTCTATTCCGGCCTTTACGAATTCGAGGGTCATGTCGTCCCGTATGCTTTTCATATCAGTGACTCCACTCTCTTCTGACGAAATCTCAGGTAC
>QLOU01004743.1:0-20130 GCA_003313715.1 Russula abietina | reverse complement strand
GACATCAAGGAGAAGTTGTGTTATGTTGCCCTCGACTTCGAGCAGGAGCTTCAGACAGCTGCTCAGTCCTCTGCGCTCGAAAAGAGCTATGAGCTTCCTGATGGCCAGGTCATCACCATTGGTAATGAGCGGTAAGTGTTTTGTTGGCCTTTCTGGACTCGGTCTAATGTTATTCAGATTCCGCGCGCCTGAGGCACTTTTCCAGCCCTCGTTCCTTGGACTCGAGGCTGCTGGCATTCACGAGACTACGTAAGCAACAATACGTTGTTGCTCGAATCACTTGCTGAACTTATCACAGGTATAATTCAATCTTCAAGTGTGACCTCGACGTCCGTCGCGATCTGTATGGAAATGTGGTCCTCTCTGGTGGCACGACCATGTTCCCTGGTATCGCAGACCGTATGCAAAAAGAACTCACGGCTCTCTCCCCCGCGAGCATGAAGGTCAAGATCGTTGCTCCTCCCGAACGCAAGTACTCTGTCTGGATCGGCGGTTCTATTCTCGCGTCGCTCAGCACGTTCCAAAACCTCTGGTGCTCCAAGCAGGAGTATGATGAATCTGGCCCCGGCATCGTACACCGCAGTACGTAACTGATTTTGTCTGTCGGTCCTTGATTCTTAAATCCTTCCTACAGAGTGCTTCTAAGCAAGTACGCGTGTGCATGCATTCTGGCTGGCAGGAGCATCTATTGGCTTACATGCTTCGCTACGAGTTTCGTTAACGTTTCCTTACGCATACATACGTAGTTCTCTTCTGCCTTAGTGGTGTATATGAAGTATAGCCGATTGATGGAAAATTGAGAAGTATTCTATGACTATTTTTTTTCTTCCGAGACACTAGAATTATGGCCCACGGCCTTAACGGTCTAGGTAGTGATATCAAATGCCAATGGTCTTCTGGCAATGGCAAACGTGACGGATTTATGTCCACAAACTTCGTAGATATAAACCCCTCACGGTTGTTCGAGGAGGGCTGGCGCCACAGTAGTAGAAAAAGGATCGTGCCAGCGCTATGACGTCCTAGAAAGCGGCCCCTCATGTGATGGGAACTAAAACATCAATATTCCTACTAAGCCTTCGGGTACTGGGCGCGGGCCTGCCCATGCTAACCCATGAGACTGCCAGTGAGCTATACAAGTACCTGTGGTCCATCTCCCAACGCAAGCACGCGTGCGGCGTGCCATTCCATTAAGCGCGGCTAAGGAGCGCTCTTGAGGGAGAAAATGCGAAATAGGAGTGATGCAAGCTCGCATCAGCGTGACCTCTCCGTCAAGAAGAAGTGAAAGGGGCGTCTCCCGAGACTAAACAGAGGAGGGGTGAAACTCTACTTGTTGAGATGGTACAGGTGGTCTTAAATACATCAGGGAGCCGAAATAACGGGAACGAGGGGTCTGAATCGGAAACCCACCTTACACCATATTGAATACGACTTTCTATCACGCATCTATCCATCACAACAATATATAATGCCCTTATCAATGAACCCATCCACGTCCAACGGAACAACTGTCCCGATACGTTTTTCTTACGCATAGCATGACAGCGATATTGATAAAAGGCGAGTTTGTCGGCCACGTGGCGACCGACGCATACCCCTGCGGCCAAAACCGTAGGAAACATGCCTGCCAGGCATCTTTGGTTCCAGATCCACCAGACCTGATTTTCCCACTGGCATCAAGGTGTCGTGCTGGGTCGAATGCGCAGCATTCATGCCATAGACCTCGGGGTTGCGATTCATGTGCCACATGTTCGGTATGCAAATCGTGCCTTTGGGGATGAACATTCCTTCGTACCAGTCATCCTCGGTACTAAACCACTCGAAAATCGAAATTCCCAGCCACGAAAGGCCTCGCGGCCTGCGTCGGCGTCGTCTCATCCTTCACCAGTTGGTCAATATGGCCCTGCTCGAGACTCCATCAAGAATTCGGCACTGAATAGAGGCTGACGAGCAAAACGACATGCCATCTCTTCCGGACGTCCCCCCCCCCCCTACAAGGATTCGAACGATCTAAACGCTACAACGGTACAACCACTTCGGAGGAGTCATCAATCCGCTCTCAATCTGTCTTCCCCTTGTGCAACTGAACCGACTCACACGCCACCTTCCGACCAAAATACCATCTGACTGTAGTTGGGCATCTCCAGCTCCACACGTTTTGCTGCTTTTTCACAGTCAATCGCAAGCCGTGCTAGTCGATCCGAGATGGGTCAGGATTCTCTTCGTCAACCGGGTGTTTATCAAGGCACTCGCATCCAATATAGTCAAATGAAGCCAGTGTCAACGGGGTTGGTTGGGACGGCCGATGCCTCTTGGTTTACCCCAGTTTGGTAGGGTAAGTGAGAGCTCATGCCGCGCATCCAACATGTAACTCATCATTGCGCAGGTTATAATAAGAAAGGATACAACGCCCACATTCGGGAGTCGCATGGTTCAGCCTCAGTGACCACGGAATCCGTCGACGAAGCGGAAGGTACTGTCATGGCCCTCAATGCCACAGAACCGATTTCATAGCTTTACGTCGCGATTCCAAGAATACCCCGCTACAGCTCAAGCTGAATGACCTAACCGAAATTATCACCCAGGCCGGAAGCATTGCTGGTGGATTACTTTTCGTCGCGCTCTTAATTCAGTTTAGTTTTTCATTGAAATCGGTACTAACAGTCCCCGTCCTCTGAGGTGATCATTTATTTTGATCCGTCTTCCGACCATCCACTAGCCCTGCGATTTGAAGGATATCGAGCAAAAGGGTATCCTCTTTGCACAAATCCTCGTCATCCCTGTCACCCTTGTAGTTGTCGTCGGAAGCTTGACGAGAACCCGGCAAGGGCAGGCAAAGACAAACCGTCCAAACACGCAAACGACTTCCCCGTTGATATGTTAAACCTTAACTCGACTCTTACCACCAGCTAATCAAGCTCCTCAATGCTTCTGTAGTTATCAGCTCGACCGCCTTTGAGCATGGATTCCGAATGCGGTGCCAGGGTGTTTATCAGGAGCAAGACAGGGACGACGCTGTTGAAGTTCGCCAAGGATCTTGGTTGGGTAAATTACAAGGAAATACGCGACGCCGCCAACATCGTTCTGATGATCCCATTTTCGAGCCGGACACAAGTTTATGGGGTGTGTCGTGCGACTCCCAGACATTACTGTAATTGAAATCCCTCTCGACGAAGGTGTCCCAGGGGCCGTAGCCAAATGCAAAAACATGAAGTGAGGTTAGAGAAAAACGTCTCGAGTTGTCTCAGGTACATATCGTCACACGGAAAGCGGCGTTTAAAGGTATAATCTATGTTTATTTAGGAGAAGGCCAAGGGTGTGACAGAACGCAGAATGCAGGCTCTAGTCCGGCTCCAAGCAGTCAGTAATCTCTGTTTACTGTCACCCTGCCTGCGACTTCTTTGTTCTTGCTATACAGTGTATACCCTAAAGTCAATTGGGACGGTTCGCACATTCTACTTCGAATTTTCATGATGACACGTCCGAGTCGGGTTAGTAATAGAAGTGATCGATGATTCATTCGGAAAATCAGCTCAGCTCAGCTGCTCACATCAGCTGATGCTGACATTTGCGCAGTTCAGTGCTCACGCGGCGCAAGATTAATAACTGACTGATTAGGAGCAGCACGAGGGTCATGATATTAAGTTGCCAAGATAGACGCTTGTTCAGAAAGAGGATAAATAGAGGAGGGGAAACACGGATGGGGGTCCCAACTTGAACTCAGGCACACAGTAACTTAGATACTAGTGTCTGCTCATGTCTGGATACAAACTTCGCAGTCATTGGGGCCGGTGGCATCGGAAACTTTATCGTTCAGCAGCTCCTGAAGGACAAGGCTGCCGGAATCGTCAAGGATGTTGTAGTCCTCTCCCGCCAGGTGCGTATCGTATATAGGTTCAGTTGCACGTGACATGCTAAGTAATTTTGATTTTTTTTTGATTTGGTAAGGGCTCGAAGAACACCGTTGAAGGTGTAAAAGGTGTAAACGCCAAGGTGATCCAGGTCGACTATTCCAACGAGGGATCAATCCAACATGCCCTGACCGGCGTGGACGTCGTTATCAGTACCATTCCAGGAGCGACCATCGATATTCAAGTAAAAATCGCTGTGGCCGGCAAAAACGCAGGCGTCAAGTTGTTCGTTCCCTCCGAGTTTGGAGGAATACCCGATGGAGAGACCGAGTGGGTTTTGGGAGCCAAGGCGAATGTTCAGAGCCAACTGAAAGCTCTGGATATCCCATACGCGGCTTTCTACACTGGACTGTTCGCGGATTATGCCTGGGTGCCGTGCGTCTCTTGATATCACCATATCTCTTGCCTGTTTCGTCTGGTTGATCACAGGTCATAAAGGTATTTTGACCTCGACGTCAGGAGCGGCAAAGTGTCCATTGGTGGCGACGGCGACAAGGCGTTTGGGTTCACGTCCAGAACAGATATTGCGCGATATGTATCCTATGTCTTAACGCACCTCCCTCCCGAACAACTAAAAAATCGCGCCTTTTCGATCGCCGGGGATACGAAGGTAAGTTGAGATCTTAACTTCGATTGAGGTGTTAGTGTGATATCTGACTAATAACTACAAACCCCTTAAAAAGACGTTTAACGAAGTGTTCAAGGCATATGACGAAAAGACCGGGAAGAAGCTGCAAGTCACACATGTCCCCATTTCCGAACTTGATGCAAGACTAGCTGCCAATCCGAAGGACTTTGCTGCTTTCCTGCACAAAGTATGGGCGATCTCAAAACCGTTCAAGCAGAGTGACAATCATCTGTATCCTGACTGGAATCCGTCGCCCGTGATTGATAATATGCCCGTTGCGTAAACGCAGTCAGGGAGGAATCGCTCGCAAATAGTGCAGTGTGCTTTTCGTCGTGTGAAGGAAAAAATGGTTGTTTGGAATTAAAAAATTGATTGGGTAGTAACTGCAGTACGTATGGTATGTCACATCATAATACGCCAAGATAGATGTGGTGTTTCTCTCAATTTTACGCGCCAATCATGGCTTCTCCCGGACTGGCAGGGACCCACCGAGAGCGGGCTCACGCTGAATATTAGTACTACATGTTGGAGGGTGCAGTTGAGATGGATCACGGACGACCAATATATTAGCTTTTATTACTATTATTACTGTCTCACTTTTTTTGTACTCAGCTAGAGGCTTTTAAGGCGAGCGCTGTGGGCTCGAATACAGCAGACTCAGTGTCCAGCGAGTCCAATTCCCGTCGCTTTTGTGTGCACCACCCTCTCATCTCCATGCTCCCTCCCCACTTCGCTCAGCGCTCTGCTGCGCCCCTCGTCATTATCTCTCCAGGTTATGAGCCCTGGCTCTAGTCTCTGAGGACGACATCAGCAGTCACTTACCATGCAAAGCGAAGATGTACTGGAGGTGCATTGGATGAAGGAGGAGGGGGTTGATGTGCAGTACTTCCCCAAGCAAGACCATGAAGATGGCACTCTCCCGAGCGTACGATAAGAAGGGGCAGCCGGGCAGGAGCCGAAGAACGGGTTGGTGGGTTGCAGGGGAGATATGGGTCAACTCAGGCGAAGAAGGCCAGGAGCCCGTTGCAGTGACAAAGGTGCACGTGCAAGCGGGGGAGCCGAGACGAAGATCTACAGCTGTATGCACTAATGGAGATGGCCAGGAGTACATCGCAGCGGCAATTGGAGCACGCGCGAATGGAAGAGTCGAGACGGAGATCTACGACTCAGGGGCCTCCCACTATATGCTACCCTTCTGAGACCATACCAGGACCATACACCCCAGATCGTAGGGAAGAAGAGCTCCCCGACGAGGAGCAATCACGGCAGACACCACCGACACGCCGGTCGCCACCCAGCCACACAAGTCGCCCAGAACGGTCAGACTCCTATCGGGAGAGAGACACACTGCTAGGCCACCAGGGAGCAGAACCCCCGACAAGTCAGGGCGCAGACACATGGCCAGAAATCGTCTCTCTTGGAGTACTTGGCTCCAGGAAGCATTGGCGTGTCAACAGACTTGGCGTTAGTCATGGAGAAACGAGCGAGGATGGACTCAATGTATGCTGATTGGGAAAGGGAGATGGTTCGCTCTTCGCGATTGCGAGTGACTTTGATCCCGAGTAGTGATGTAACTGGGCCCAGGTCGGTAAAGACGTATTGGTCATTTGAGCTTCCGCTTGTACTCTTCAATCAGCTTGGCGGAACTGCCAGTGAGAGTATGCAGTCATCCGTACTGAATAAGGAGAGCGCGCACACGCTCAGCAAGTCGGCGGTTCAGCGACTCTGCAACACCATTGCCAATGGTGTTGCAGAATCGCTGAACCGTGTGCTGTGGAGTTTCGCTCTAGCGCTCTGCTGCGCCCCTCGTCATTCTCTCCACTACAGTATCCCTTCCTCGAGACTCGAGAGATTGTTTAAATCAATACCACGGGCCCCCGCCGCGGCCGTTCGCTTGCCAACTAGATGTGCAGCGACGTGAAAACCGAGAAAAACTGGAAGACTGGATAGGCGCCGGCATACCACCGCTAGGGCCACCACAAAATTATGCGCCTGAGACAATCATCTCAAATTATTCCGAAATCAAATGTTCCGAGTGTTTCCGAGTCGCAACCGACGTCCATAGCAAGTTGGGGCCCGGGTGGATGGGTTGCTACTCTAGTATTATAACATATGGCGTTCCAATGAGTGGACGAGAAACGGTCCCGAGACGGCTGGCACACACTTAACAGAAGAGGGGGGAAACTAAACGACTTCTACTTATTGAGAATGATAAGATGCCAAGCCACCTTACACCATATTGAATACGACTTTATATCATACATCTATCCACCAAGAGGTCACCTCAGCTCACAGCCCCCGCATCTCACGTTCCTGCGAAAGTACGGAAAGTGCCTCTGGGAAACGTGGTGTGATCTCGCATTCGAATGGGACCGGACGTCTGTGAAGCCACACGAGTTAGTGTCCACTTTAAGCATATATGATAAGCCCACTTACACAACAATACCCTCATCAACGAACCCATCCACGTCCAAGGGAACCAACTGTCCCGACGCGTTCTTCTTACGCTCGATCTTGGATGCCCATAGCATGACGGCGATATTAATGAAAAGCGAATTGTCGGCCACGTGGCGACCGACGCATACCCTGCGGCCAAAACCGTAGGAAACATGCCCGTCATCTTTGGTTCCGGATCCCCCAGACGTGATTTTCACACTGGCATCGAGGTGTCGTGCGGGGTCGAAATGCGCAGCATTCATGCCATAGACCTCGGGGTCGCGATTCATGTGCCACACGTTCGGTATGCAAATCGTGCCTTTGGGGATGAACATCCCTTCGTACCAGTCATCCTCGGTAGATCGATGCGGCACGCCCAGCGGGCCGATTGGTCTCCAGCGTAGGACTTCTTTAACCATGGCGCGGATGTAGGGTAAGTTGGGATAGTCAGCGAAGGTTGGTAGACGTGCGCGGCCAACGACTGCGTCAAGTTCTGCATGTGCTCGAGCTTGTGTCTCTGGGTACGCAAGCATCGCGAGCGGCCACCAAGCCATCATAGATGCAACCGTATCTGCACCACCGATGCTAGTAAGGAGTGGTATGGGTGGGGAATGGTCATTTGACGTTAATGAGCATGCAACGGGACTTACTAGATGCCTGCCGTAAGCCACGCCCGTTCTATCAAGGAGAGCTTGTTTCTCTCCTTCTCACGAAACAAGGTTGCGCCTACACTTTGATCATCATAATATCCTTTTGCCTGTTGGAGCTAGCCTTAGGGATGATGCTACAAGGCTTAAGGCACATTCATACCACGCCGACCTCAACAGTTTGAAGAAGACCTTCAAAAACCGCCGTATCTTGTATATAAGCCGTCTCGGCGTCTCGCTTCCACTTTGCCAGGCTTTTAACTTCTCAGTAGACGTTTTGTGAGATAGTGATAACGCTTACCTGCTGGGTATATGACGCATCCAGGGGAAATATTCAACCAAGTAAGTACCTGGATAAGCGGCGATGGATATACGCTTGGCGAAATCGTTGTAGGCCTCGATAGCACGATCAGGCTCATGTATACGCGAAGCGCGGCCGTAAATGACAGATTGCATCGTCGATGCTGTACAACGACGAAAATACGGATCCCATTGCTTTGAGTCAACAAGCCAATTATGAGCCAGGACGACAGATTCTGTCATTTGCGCTTCGTAGAACGCTCTTGCTGAGCCTTTATTCAGTCTCTCATTGGCGGACTTGCGCATCCGGCGCCATCTAAAGGATTTTGATGTTCATGTAAGGTAGAGTTTTCAACCCTGAAAGGTAGAGATCTTACTGGTCATCGTAACGAGCGAATGCGAAGAGAAGGCCGTTACACATGAGATCGCAAACGACAACGTTAGGTGGCCTATCGGAATAAATTGCTGCACGTCGTTCGAGTAGGTCTACGCAAACTTTTCGAGAGTTGAGGATAACTATAGGTTGGCCAGCTACATTGAGGTAGAACAAATCACCTGGTCGCCAGTGGGTCCGGCTGAGCGAAAGATGGATCAAGAAAGGATGAAAACATTGGACTAACCATATTTCTTTCGCCAATCTGTGAATTTGAGCCATTGCGCTTCCCTCATATCGAGAAGATTCCCTATGATCGGGTAACCAGCAGGTCCTGGAGGTAGCATGCGATATGGACTGCTGAAGTAACGGACAACGCCAAGAACAATAAGACCAAGAATGGCGCCTATCGAGAAGATCGTGTGATCTTGCACTAGTTGGAGTATGAAAGACGTAGCCATGCTCAAAGAGGAGGCAGGGTAAGATGACACGAATATCCGCCTTGGATGAGCTTTATAAAAGCCCGTGAGCCGAAGTTATTGTGGGATGACTCGGAGCGGAGGTTGGATTTATGTTCTCAACGGCCTTAACGTAGAGGTATCTTTCCCTTGAACTGCAGCCCCCTGTTTATAAATTCTCCCTCAGTCCCTGTCATGCCCACCAACCGATACCGTGTCGCA
The DNA here is from genome assembly GCA_003313715.1 of Russula abietina. NCBI lineage: Eukaryota > Fungi > Basidiomycota > Agaricomycetes > Russulales > Russulaceae > Russula > Russula abietina. Next base: position 11,158 of record QLOU01004743.1, on the reverse strand, counting down.
GTTTGATCGACTCCGTCAACGGGATCACTAGCTAGTCAGGAATTAATCGGAGGCGTACCGGGTAGTGCTGGAGAGTAAGCCCTAGTACAACACGTGGTTGCACGCATTATCTCGCTCAGCTGCTTGATGACGGCAACTTTTCCCCGTAGAAAGAGAAAGAGAAGCAAATGGTGGGTCTAGATGAGCGATGATAAAGAGGTGCAGTAAGAAGGTGCACAGGAAGAACGCTCAATCAGCGCATCAATGATCCACCGGGAAAGGCAGTAAACCCACCGAACTGTATCCGAACTCAATGAACAACATCACATTAGTACGAAGGAACCGAGGGTTTTCACGAGCAGTGGACTGTAACTTACAGTCGTTTACAAGACGCCGTGTATTCCTTATTCGTAAACGTATTCCAAGACGGTCTTCCACATCCTATCTGCGTTGGTGGCTTTGCGCTAAGGAGAGTTACTAACGCATTCCATGGGCCGCCCTTAACTCCATTGCGGTTTGCCAGTGATTTGCTAGCTAAGCAGTGATTGTGGAGTCAGACATTCTCAAGAGAAGGGACAAAGATAATCCTCAAGCTTGGGACAACAATTAATGTCACAGGAAAAGAATCCTTCGGCATGTGATAGACCAAGGGGTTCCAATGGCTCCCCGGTAAGTAAACATGACTTAACGCCGATCTAATATGCCTGTGATCGCTTCAGCTGACACGGAAGTAGCATCGTAATCTCTCGGACCGAATGCAGGTAAAATGGATGAGCAAGCTCCGATCAGCTGAAGCGCTAAAATACAGTTCGTAGTGCGTACTTACAAGCAACCGTACCCTTTTTTGTTCGTTCAGAAACAAACACCGCACCATAGAGAAGACTATGGGGTACAATGATACACAGAAGCCAGACATCGAAAGAGGGGCATTTGAGGTAATCAGAGCAATCGGGGAGACATACATGTCCACCCGCTACATTTGCCGCGCCAAGTTGAGTTAGAGACCTGTAGTGAAAGGTCAAGGAATCGTAGACCCGGAAGGTAAAAGTACCGGAGACTTTCCTTCATTAATTCCTTCTATTCTCTTGGATGCACAACATATCGCATCGACGAGCTGTCAAAGATAACAGTACGACGCAGAGGGAAACTGTACTAGATCACTACTGGTAAGATTTCTGACCATCGTACACGGTTCCACGATGCTTCCGAGTCGGACCCGTAATCAAGTCCCGCAGAAACTCCAACGTCTCCCTGTCATCGGCAATTAATTAAAGAGCTAGGTAGAGCAAGGCGAGAAGAAGAGCAAAGGCACGAGCTTTCGAGAAAAGAAGACTGGGCGGACATTAGCCCAAGTGTGCAGGCGTGCGTTGAGACGTTCCGCTTGGGCAAGAATTTTTCTGCCAGACAAAGTGGAAACGGATGTTGGCGGACGAGACACTGGCATATTGGCTGCGTACTCAGGATTAATGTTTTCAATAAATCGTGGATCGACTACTGTAGGAGAAATCAGAGATATACCACTCTAATCGCTCAAATACCACTTAATGGCTCCGCTCATGAGCCTACGGCGCAACACCGAAGGTGAAACAGAGATTCAGTCACCCGGAGAGAAGAAGGAAGAAAAGACCGTTCACTGGGCAAGTTGGGTAGTCAGATGCGCAGGCACGGAGCATTGAGTGTGATCAATGTGCGATCCGGGGGCGCTCGGGCTTTCTGGCCCACATGGGACATTCACCAGTCGCTGTCTCCGAAGATAGGGCCCGTGTGATATGGCCAGAGGTGGGTAAGGTGGCAAGTCAGTAGCGGCAGTTTCGAGCCTGCGAAAGCTCTCATCAGGGGGCTTACCGCTACCCCGACTGCCGACCTTCCGAGTCCATTTAGGGGCCTACCAGTCCTATCGAGTTGGCCTGGGTGCCCCACATTGGAGGCGTACCCCATGAAAGGGGTACAAATGGCACGACCCCAGATAGACTGGCTGCGAGACGGGAGTGAGCGAGTGGGGGATGGGGATGCTTCTCATCCGGCTATATGTAGCCTCCCACAGGCGCAACGTGCCAACCACGGCCGTTTCCGGCACCCATGCGTGGTGGCGATTCTTCGGGCCCATGTGGTCCCCATGCGTACAACACCGCATGGGACCCCCATTTCACCATCCCTGAGCAGGATCCCCGTGAGGCATTGATGACGTTCAAGAGAGAGAGTTGCCGCGGCATGACTCACGTGACAGGAATATATTTACGAATGTACCGTGGCAAGAACTTGGATTGCAACTATAATGGGCTCCCTCAAGCTGAACAATTCTCGGCCGTGTGAGTGCGTATGAGATTTGTAAAAATGGCGTTGATTTGGTTGATTTTGGTCATTCTTGCAGGAGGGCCAGGTGAGACAAAGAACTGAAGGCACGTGAATCAAGGATCCCTCGCACATTTTTGCCTACGACCATCCAAGGATTATGACCTCTCCGCCGTCTTTATGCGGAATTGGGATTTCCGCAACGAATCGGGCACAGATGTGGGCTGTGAGTAGGAGAAGGACTGGGAGGATGTTCAACGCGTGTGACATCCCACACCGAAATGGTGCGTGAATTTCACCACATCTATCCGCTCGCTTTTGACAACACGAAGAGTTAATGCTTAGGTCTACCTGTCAAAAGAGTATTGGCTCAGAGTATTTGAGCATGCGATCAGAATATGCCATCGGAGAACGGTGACACACCGAACCCTGATGTCTCCTGCAATCGGTATGCATAGTAAGGAAGATAGCACGCGCCGCGGGTTTGCACAATGCCTCTCGCGACGAGAGCATGGGCCTGTGTTTTTTTTAAATCAGCATTTTGCAGAGAAATACGTGGCTCTCCGGCCGGGACCTATTCTCGTGATCGAGACGGTCGTCAAATTGGGCCAACACAACAACGGCCTGTGGACCTACACAATCGGCCAACGCGCGAGACTCCCAGGTTTAGACGGGAAGCTCTTTGTCTCTCGTAAAGACCATCGCAAGAATGCGATCCACGTCGCTATCCCAGAGTTTATGCAGCTTTCCCTTTCCCTTTCCCTAGCCCAGTCCCCGTTCTTTTTTTTGCTCGCGTCTCCAAATATTCTTCTCTGATTTGCATTGCTCGCAGTCACCCATCATTATTCAGCTCGAGTATTGTGTCGAATAATTTCACGTGGATATGGCGCGACGCGCCACCAGTTTCCGCGTTTACACTTCAGGGCTTTCGAGCGAGTGTACAGATCCGCCATTGAATGACTACGGTCCCTGTTACGGTGCGCCAGCGCTGGTCCTCGAACGTTGTACAAATTACGTTTGATGAACCGCACAAAGCCGTCGCTCAAGGTCAGTTGACAATTCTCTACGACGGTGGTCATTGCTTGGGTTGCGGTACCATCGACGAGACTACGAGTATGGCAAGTTCCGGGTATCAAGGGGCATAAAAAATAACATAGTCACAGCCGATCCCCATCGCATTATTACTGTATAGATGATTTACGTCTCAGCATACGAGCCCGTAACAGTTTGGGGAAACGTTAACGATGGGAGAGTAGTAATACTCACTAATTCCTTTACACCCATATTGCACCATAAATCTCTTTGAACGTATCATACATATATACTGTATATGAGATCATGTCCCGTCATGATATACCATTAAGAGAGAAAAAAGATTGAGGGCCATAGCAATGAAAAAACGTGGGCTGGAGGAAGGTAAAAGAAACTGCTTTCCGACACAATCAACGAGTCACAGTGCTTTTCTCTCTTCTTTATCATCCCTAAGCGCGGGGTGGAGAATCTGTTGATGCAGTGCTTTGCCTGGCGGGACCTGCACAAACGAGGATCAGTGACAAGCGACAAGGTTAATCGTTGACCCAAGGGCATACAAGCGGGTACACGTGTTGGTGTGACTCAATGACACAATCCAGTAATACCGGTCTGTTCCCGTCGTACTCTAGGAACTCCTCCATCTTCTCAGGTAACTCACTTGCGCTGCTCACGCGAATGGCATGCGCTCCCATCGACCTCGCAAGCAGAACGAAATCGGGGTTGATCATGCGCGAGTGCAAATCCCGACGATTATAGTACATGTCTGTCGATGCACTGTTAACGGACAGGTATGGGTACCATGACGGAAAACGATACAAACCCTCCCATTGGGTCACCATACCCTGGTATCCATCGTTCATGACGATTACTTTGACACCGATGTTGAATTGAGAAGCGGTAGCAAGTTCCATGGCCGTCATGCTGAATGAAGAATCGCCGTCAATGTCAATCACCGTCTTGTTCGGTGCCGCAACTTTTGCGCCAAGTGCGGATGGCAGGCCGAATCCCATCGTCTAACGGACAAGTCCGAGTCAGCACGAATGCAAGTGGTATGAAACCAAGACTACGTACACCAAGTCCGCCTGAGCTGATCATGGACCGAGGATACCGCCACCGGAAGTGCTGCGCGGCCCACATTTGGTGCTGTCCAACGCCTGTCGTGATGATGACGTCTTCTTTGTACAGCTCGACTTGTCGGTCGAGTTCCTCTATCACCTCCTGTGCCTTCATCTTCTCACCCTTCTCCGGATTACTCTTGACGTAGAAAAACGGATACTTCTCCTTCCATTCACTAATGTCCTTGAACCACGAGGCGCGGTCCGAGTACTTGATCAAAGGGAGCATTCTTTCGAGATTCTTGGTAACATCGCCTAGAATAGGGATAGAGGCATCCACAACTTTGTTGATATTATGCTGCTGTACCTCGAAATGGATGAAACCACCACGCCCCTGGGCGGCCGCGGCCCGTGCGGCGGGAGCAAACTGTGAGACATTGCCAGTGACGCGGTCATCAAAACGTGCACCAAGAGCGATAATTAAATCTGCTTGCTGCACTGCAATATTCGCATATGCAGCGCCAGTCATGCCAACCATATGCAGGCTCTTCGGATCAGTCTCATCGAAGGCACCTAGGCCTAGCAAGGTCGTCGTCACAGGAATATTACCGTCGCGCGCGAGTTGTGTCAGGAACTTTGGACCAAGTGGATTTCCAAGCATGCCATGACCAGCATAAACAAGTGGTCGCTCCGCCTGGTTGATGAGCTGTGCCGCCTGACGAATAAGCTCAAGTTCGGAGGAAGGACGCTGAAATGAGTGAAAAGGGTTTGACGGGAGACCGAGAGTGAATCCAGGAGTAAATCCGGGGGTTGTCTCGTTGAATGACAGGGGCTTGCGCAAGATACTGGTTGACACATCCTTAGGAAGGTCCACCAGCACGGGGCCAGGTCGGCCAGAGGTGGCAATGCTGAAAGCCTGGTTTATTCTTCTGGGTAACTCGGCGACGTCCTTGACCATCACGTTCCATTTTGTGCAGCTACGCGAGATTCCGACAATGTCAGTCTCCTGAAATGAGTTAGTGCCTATGGCGGAGGTCTCGACTTGGCCACTGAACACGACCAACGGAACGCCATCGCTGAGCGCGTCTTGCATCGGCGTGACAATATTCGTAGCACCAGGGCCTGATGTGACCAGGACAACACCTGGCTTGCCAGATACGCGCGCATAGCCCTCCGCCATATGTCCGGCACCTTGTTCGTGTCGAGGAAGGATAAATTTGAAATATTTGGAATCACGGATTGCATCGATTACAGGAAGAATTGGTCCACCAGGGTATCCAAATATCTGCTTGACATTGTGTCGACGCATCATCTCGTGGAAAATTTGGCCAGCTGACAGGCCGAGGAAAGAATGATCTAAAGCAGTGTCTAGGTAGGTGGGGGGGAACACCGCAGAAGGATTGAGAGCATGGACTTTGGGGGGTGGTATCCGAGTTGGACAACTGCAGATATCGTGAGTAGAATGACAAAAATAAAAGAGAACAGTGAAACGTACTCGGTCGGAGTGACGAGGGCATTGTGTGGAGATGAATGACTGACGCTGCGTGTATGTTTCTTGACTCTTGCCTCGGGGAACGAGGGGTTAATGGGGGTGGTTGAGTGAAAGCGGGTAAAAGTGAGAGAAATCGAGGATTTGGGCGTAGCTATCGTGTGAAGATTTAAGGCCACCTGGACCAAAGACATGAATGGATGTTGAATTGAAACGAAAATGAGGTCGTCGTGGGGTATTGTACTGAAATATTAGTAGTACTGTACCTTTTATACAGGTCAGGTACGGTCAAAGAGTTCCATGTTAAGTTACTGCTGATCTACGCCATTGCATATTGCATTGCCTTCAAGTTGAAAGGTTTACGCAACGCCAGTAGGCGGAAGCGATCAATACATTGTTATACATCCGAGTGAATTGAGTGTATCTCACTGATGTAGGGTTCGCGCTCGGTCATCACGGCCTGATAGATGCTTAAGACGCTTAAACTGTGGCGGTGGTAGTTGATATATCATGCAGCATGATGTTTCCGTTTCACATGCATTTTTTCCTATACCTGATGCTTAACGCATAATATAATGGATGGGTCAGCTGAAGCAGCCAAGCCACTTCAACATACGGGAACAGAGACGAAAATGCAATTTGGGATGGTGCAGGTGTCGGGTAGGATCGGATGTGGTGTCAGCGGACTCGGAACTGGAAACCTGCCGACACTGACTTACCTGTCGTTCCTTTGGCGATAGCAAGTGCCAGGGTCCTTCCAGTGCAATTTGCCGACCAACTACAACAAATTGCACCCTGGCAACTCTCCCAGTGCGAAGGCGCGACGCCCTGAAAGCAAGTTTCGGAAGGAACCGGAGGCCGGCAGCTCCGGTAGAAACACCTGGCACATTTCTTCAGTGCGGTACCCATGGTCACTTACTTCCAAATGTGCGCTCTGCAAGCTTGGGCGTGCGCATGGACGCATCTAGAACGCAGTCACACCACTCTATGTTCCTGCATACTGGCTCTTCATATCATTCATGTCCACCGCTTCATCCTAGCTCTTGTAGTCGATTCCGTTGCTAAGTGGGCTGCCCACCTCGCTTGCTCCTGTGACACTGCCAAAACTATCGCGGTGGCGTAGTCTGTCACTCTGCGAGTATCCAACACGCTCGGATGCGTCGTCAATGACACCACTGTCACCAGCTCCGCCTTGCGACACGATAGGCGGGTGAGCGGCTCGAGTGTCTACTTCAGTTGCAGAGTCAAAACGGACCAATTGACGTTGGTGAAGTGTAGCGCTGTACTCGAGTACAGTACCTAACAAGCGGTAGCGTCGTTCAAAATTGTGGTTCGCAACTTCGCGGTTGGGGGTCATCACATGACCTCTATTTCAAACTCCGGATATATTAGCGCCAGACAAAGAAACCAACAAATGCTAGCGCTTCGGACGCGTACATCAGGAAGCAATTCTCTGACCTGGCGTACTTCCTCATCCCTTTCTGCTTTTTCAGCATCCGCCAGCCCCTAGGCCTTAACTTTCGGTACTTCGGAGTCGGCTGGTGATAAAGCATTGCCAGTGCATTCGCACTGGGAAACGCGGCGTAAAGGTTCTCTTTGCGGACTTGGCGAGACAATGTTTTTTTTTTTTTGCTCTCCTCTTGGTTCGAGTAGCACCCTATGACCAGGAATGAAGCCATTCTATTGTGGAGGCAGTTATAATCTGCACAGTTCCGCAATCTAGTCTCCGGAATCCAGACATCGTATTGAACTAGAAGGCACCACGAAAGTGATTCCTAGCTTTATTTCACCCTTTGTGTCTGTCCACATGTCGCGCTCACATCCCCCGCAGTTCGTCTTCCTGTGAAAGTAGAGACAGCGCCTCCGGAAAACGTGGCATGATCTCGCACTCGTAGAGTACTGGACGACTACCAGTGCGAAGCAACACAAGTTAGCATCCGATTAAGGATATGTGAAAAGCCTAGTACTCACATGACAAGACCCTCATCCACGAGCCCATCCACGTCCAAGGGAATCAACTGGCCAGACGCGTCTTTCTTACGCTCGATCTTGGTTGCCCATAGCAAGACAGCGATATTGATGAAGAGTGAGTTGTTGGTCATGTGGCGACCAAGGCACACCCTACGGCCAAAACCATATGAAACATGACCCTCTTCGTTGGCGCCGGATGCGCCAGACACAGTTTCCCCAGTGGCATCGAGATGCCGCGCCGGGTCAAAGTGCTCTGCGTTCTCACCATAGACCTCGGGGTCACGATTCATGTGCCATACATCTGTGATACAAGTTGTACCTTTTGGGATGAACATCCCGTTGTACCAATCTTCCTCGGCTAATCGATGCGGCACGCCCAGTGGACCGACTGGTCTCCAACGTAGGATTTCTTTAACCATGGCACGAACGTAGGGTAGGTGTGGATAGTCAGCAAAGGTTGGCAGACGCATGCGGCCCACGACTGCGTCAAGTTCTGCATGTGCGCGTGCTTGTGTCTCCGGGTACACGAGTATTGCGAGCGGCCACCAAGCCATCATAGCCGAACTCGTATCCGCACCACCAATACTAGCACGGAGCAGTACGAGTGGGAAGTGGTCAATTGACGCTAATGAGCATGGACCAGCACTTACTACATGCTTACTGCAAGCCACGCTCGTTGTATCGAAGAAAGCTTGTTCCTCTCCTTCTCTCGAATGAAGGTTGCGCCTATACTTTGATCATCATCTCCCTTGGTCTGTGTAAAAAAAACCGGTAAATGTAAAGTTATAACGCATGAGTGAGACATTCGTACAACGTTTTCCTCGACCGTACGCAGAAGACCTTCGAACACTGCGTATCTTATACGAAGTCTCGGCATCTCGCTTCCACTTCGCTAGACTAGTTTAAAATGACTTCTCTGTAGTATTGAGATACATTCACAATGCTCACCTGTTGGGGATATGACGCATCCAGGGGAAAAACTCAACCAAGTAAGCACCTGGATAAGCAGCGCGAGAGAGACGCTTGGCAAAATCCTTAAAGGTCTCAATGGCACTATCGGAATCCTGTGTGCCTGTAGTTTGGCCGTAGAGGATAGATAGCATCGTCGACGCCGTACAGTGGCGAAGATGCTGGTCCCATTGCTCCGGGTCAACAAGCCAATTATAGGCCAAGCGGACTGCTTCCCTCATTTGCGTCTCGTAAAATGCTTTAACTGCATCTTTATTAAGTCCCTCATTGGCAGCCTTGCGCATCTGACGCCATCTGAAAAGATTTTCTTTGATGGAATATAATGCATCAACCCTGATTGGAAAACTCACTTGTCATCATAACGAGATAGTCCGAGGAAGAGCCCTTTCGACATAATATCACCTGCGACAATGTGAGGTGGCCGATCTGAATACTTTCCGGCACGTCGTTCGAGAACGTCCACGCAAACTTTTTGGGAGTTGAGAACAATTATCGGCTGGCCAGCGACATTTAGGTAGAACAGATCCCCTGGTAGGGTGCAGCTCAAAAGTGCCACTAGGTGACCGGAACCGTGACACAACTTACCGTACTCCTTTCGCCACTCCGCGAATTTGAGCCAGTGTCCGTTCCTCAGCTCGAGAAGATTTCCTATGACTGGATATCCGCGAGGCCCTGGAGGTAGTTTGCGATATGGGCTGCTAAAGTAACGGACTACACCGAGAACAATAACACCGAGAATAGCGCCTATCGAAAAAATTGCATGATCCTGCACAAGTTGGAGTATGAAAGCTTTAGTCATGCTAAAAGAGGAGGCAGAGAGAAAGATGACACGATTACCTCTGTGATGGGCTTTACAGTAAGCCGCTTTATAGAAGGCCATGAATCGAAGTTATCGTGGGACCGGGATTAGCCGAGTTATGTTACCAGCTTGACGCCGCGCCCTCTCTTTGGAAATTCTCCTTCAGTCTTCCAATGGGATAACTACCTTGTCGGTGAAATTAATCGGATGCGTACCGCATAGCGCTGGAAAATAGGGATCCAGGCCGCCTGGATTCCTATTTTCCAGCGCTATGCGGCTACAGCACGTGCTACAGGCATTGTCTCGCCCAGCTGTCTAATGGCGGCCACCTCGTAGAGGGAGAGAGAACAAGCAAACAAGAAGCCTGGAGATGGGTGCAAGCAAGAGAGGAATTCTCGATCCGTTCAGTGCATCAATGATACACCTGAATAGGCAATAAAGCCACCCTGTATCCGAACTGAATGAACAACATAGCAAGGAGGAACCGAGGGTTGTCACGAACAACGGACGGCAACTTACAAGTCGTAGACAAGCAATATTCGAAAACGTATTCCGAGAAAGGTCCTTCCCCGCCCGGCCCTTCACCTGAGACGATATCAAGCCACACAGGCATGAGCTTTCAACTCTTCCGCATTCTATACATCATATTGAACAGACGACGATTTTCAACTTCATTCCAATGATGTATCAGTCGGTCCACAGGGGACCTGATGTTCACTTCCCCCGCAGCTCACGTTCCTGTACAAGCAAAGAAAGAGCCTCTGGGAAACGTGGAGTGATCTCGAACTCGAACGGGACCGGACGTCTGTGATAACAGCACAAGTTAGCATCCACTTGAGGGTGTGAGGTGGCATGCTACTAACACAACAAGACCCTGATCCACAAATCCATCCACGTCCAAGGGGATCAGCTGGCCTGACGCGTCTTTCTTACGCTCAATCTTGCTTGCCCACAACATGACAGCGATACTGATGAAAATCGAGTTGTCCGACACATGCCGTCCAAGGCACACCCTGCGGCCAAACCCGTATGAAACATGCCCATCTTCCCTGGCGCCGTTAGTAGACCCAACGTCGCCACTGGCATCGAGATGCCGTGCCGGGTTAAAATGTGCCGCATCCTCACCGTATACCTCGGGGTCGCGATTCATGTGCCACACGTTCGGTATACAAATCGTGCCTTTGGGAATGAACATTCCTTCGTACCAGTCATCCTCGGTGGATCGGTGTGGCACGCCCAGCGGACCGTTTGGTCTCCAACGTAGAACTTCTTTAACCATGGCGCGAATGTAGGGTAGATGTGGTTGGTCGGCAAAAGTTGGCGGACGCGTGCGACCTACGACTGCGTCAAGTTCTGCTTGTGCGCGAGTCTGTGTCTCCGGGTACGCAACCATTGCGAGCGGCCACCAAGTCATCATAGATGCAGTTGTATCCGCGCCACCGATACTAGCACGAGTAGTACGAGTGGGAAACGGTCAATTGACGTTTGATGATCAGACAACTGCGCTCACTAGATGCCTCCTAGGAGCCACGCTCGTTCTATCGAAGACAACTTGTTTCTCTCCTTCTCCAT
>QLOU01004742.1:0-25070 GCA_003313715.1 Russula abietina | reverse complement strand
CAACAAAAGTTACATTTGTCGAGTTCATTAACCCTATGGAGCGTGCTTAGTGATAGTGCCCGGAAAGAATTTATCACTAACCGAAGGCCTGCTGGGGTACAGTGAGGTTTCCAAAGTTGATTGATTCCTGTGCGACAAAGCCAGATGCATCTAGAGAAGGGCTAAGTTGACTGTAAAGCGGAGAACGTGATACGTACAGGTAGTATCGGCGAAGCTTACGTTGAACGTGGTCGCATTAGAGTTGACGGAGACGAACGACGGACTGTTGTAGGTCAAAGGATATTTGGGCAGAGGCTTGCATAGGGCAGAGGTGCACCCCGAGGAGACGACCCAAATATCTGATGACGCTGTGTCAATCGCGACGCGGAATTTGATGTTTCCGATGGAGATAAGTGCGTAGTACGTTCTGCAACCATGAGGAAAATTGAGACTATTGCGAAAGAAGAACCTGCAGGACTCACCCCCTGTCGCTTGCGAGAACCAACGGGACGATGCCTGCAGTGACGTTGGTATTGCTGGACGTCGAATTGGTCGCTGTACCGTTCTGTGAAGTTTGACGTCGGACAATGCTGCGTAGCAACGGGGGCCCGAGGAGCCGAGCGGAATTGTGTGCGAGCCCTGTGCCGACCACGGCCAACACAACGAAGAAGAAGGGTATAAATGAGAGCATAGAAGAAAAAGCAGGGCTAAACAGGTAGCTATAGGCAATGTCCCATCAGGTGCAGGCGCAGTTTCAGTTCACGACGGGAGAAAGAAAGAGAAGTGGAACTGTGTGAACGACTAGGCGGCAAACAGAACCCGCACTGGTTTCTCAAACGCCTCCCTCCGCAACCCCCGCATCCGCGGCCAGCGCTCATCGGTTTCTATTGTACCTACAGTGCTACGTAAGTTTATCAAACCGTAGCCATCATGCATGCAATGCTTTTGTGACTCGCCGTTCTCGCTCGCACGCTTCAATTATTCAATATGCCCTGGTGGGACCGTGGCCTCACACGGTTCTCATCCACCTTCCACTGCCAGTGCGTTGGAATAATGGCGAACTCCACTGTCCCCACAGCAATGCCTGGATCATTCCGTCGAAGGAGGTAGCAAGATGACTGGCGTTGCCTGGACATTAAGAACAGCTTATTCATTTCATTTGGTGGTATTCCAAAATCTCGAATACAGTATCCATCAGACACACACACCCACATGATTACCCCTTGTAAGTCAAGCTAACGACACCGGCCAAATGACATTCTCGAAGCAGTGCGCTTCACTCATGTGTTTCCGTAAGCCACAGTACGTGCAGTTTACGACAATTCGCATGTGAGACTCGCAGGCCAAAATGGAAAATCGTTGGCAAGCCCCGATCACATCTTCAAAGTAAGTGATTGCAGAGCATCTAGCTGTAGTTTCCTCACTACTGGAACGAATTCTAGCTTGTAACAATTTGGAGGCCTGAGGAGAACCTGCGTCAAGTGTGAAGCCCGAAGTTCAACGCAAGCTTCTTTCAAGGCGATAAATGGGCCCTTCTTGATAAAACACGGAACTGTGAGGAAATAGGAAATAATGGCGATGACATCGGTAATTAGTCGCCGACCTCAGGTGAGTCGGATCTGATTCATGTCACCAGACCTTAAAATGCAACGGGCCGTATACCAAGCCGCGGTGTACCACGACGTACTACTGCACAACACAACATCAATCGCAGGATCCCAAAAGACGGAACGAAAATGGTCGTACTTTTTTCTCTCTCAGTGGCCGCATCATCCCTCCTCTTCCCATTATAGTATGATTATTCGCGTTTCCTTGTTATTAGGCCCACCCTTCAGGATCCAGTCCAGACATGAGTGTCGATGAGAAAGAGGTAGGTGCGGAGTGCACTGGCACTCCGAATCATTAACAGTGAGGGGAACTGATGGCCCAGGCGGCAAACAGAACTCGTACTGGATTCTCAAACGCCCCCGCAACCCTGCACCCAGGGCTAGCGCCCATCGGTTTCTGTTGTGTCTACTACGTAAGTCCATCAAGCTGTAGCCATCATACAATGCTTCGTGACTCGCCGTTCTCGCTCACGACACTCCAACATGTCCTGTCATGGCCCCACACAATTCCCATCCACCTTTCTCTGTCAGTGCGTTGAATAATGGTGAACTCCACCCACATTGCACCAGATAAACAGGCACAAGGGATCTGGGACACAGCATATTCGGAGAGTTATGTGGGTTACATAATTGAGTATGTGAAACGATCTGATCTGTATGGCAAGCTGTATAGGCATCCACTCCATGATCCAAACTTATGGCTAGGAGGTAATTGAGATTCTTGAGGACAAGGTCCTTGAACTCATTGAAGAGCATCTAGCTGTACTTGCTCCGAATCCGAAATGTATTCTAGCTTGTATCTGTAACTATTTGGAGAAACCTCACGTGAACTGTGACACCCAGCTTTGTTCGAAGCGATATTGGACCCTTCTTGATTAAACAACTTGTTGAACAATGAACATGGTAAGGAAACTTGGGTCGATGTCATCGGCAGTCGCCGGTGATTTGTCCATAAGATCGGACCTTATAATCGCGTTCGCTGGAGGTCCGCCTCAGTTAGTAGTGGGTAGGCTACTACTACAAATGTGAGAAACCGTATATACGGCCAACTGAAGCCTAATGAGGCATGCGAACTTGATCGTTGATCACTTATGTCGTAAAGGTCAGCCGCCCACTGAGTATTCCTATAAGTACATATAAACAGTCTACCTAGTCTCACTTCCTGTCAGGTTTTGCGAAGTGCGAACAGAACACACAGGTTCGATGATAAGTCAAACATTCAGCAAGTGCCAGTGGCGTCCGGCGGGGATGAGGAATGCGGCTCAGCAACATCATTGGTTATGACTATGGCTGCAACAATACATCGATCAGCATCCCACAAAATCATAACACATCAGATACGTACTGTCCGTCAGGGTGGGTGGCGCTGACTGTGCTGTAGCAGTGGTGCCTTGTGTGTCGGTAAGTGGTGCCGTGAGCTGTCGCTCGTCCATAGCGAGCTAGAAGCGCTCCCCATCCATTATGGGATGTAAAGAAAGAGGAGAGCATTCCAACGAACCTCGATTTTTTTTATCTTGATGGCCTCGACTCGTGACGAGAGCATATACAGCCTGCAAGTCTGGCCGTACCAAACAGCAGGCCAGAGTTGCCGCAATATTCCAGGCGCTCGATGGCTTTCCATCCGAATCTGCAAGAATTCACTAGCGCATCTACGTTGATCAGTGAGGTCACGGTCAAAAAGGCTCGACGGCTTCGTACAATGTAAGAACTGATCTGCTGTGGAATGATGACGATTGATTCGGCGCGGTCAAGTAAACGCTCAGCGCTCAACCTCAGTCAATCCTGCTGAGACATAGCGGAGAAGATTGCGGGATATGAGAAAGCGAAGGTAAATAGACGAGGCCATACAGGCCAAGGATGGAAGTTAATATCAGTGAACTGCATAATTGAAGGAGTGGTGGGGGCTCACATAAATCTCGGCTTTTATGAATGCCTATGTGTGAGGCATTATCAAAAATTGGGACAATAACGGCTCGTTCACGGGTCTCTGACAAGTTGGCGCGTTGTTAGTGGTTGTTTGTTCTGTGGCTATCGTTGTGGATCCATGGGCGTCGAAGAGAGGGAGGAGCGGGATGCAGTGGCGTTAAAAATCTTTTCTTAAATTAACAGTGAGAAGAACTGATGACTCAAAACTGTACTACAGTACTATAAAGGTGAGGGACGCAGAACGGAAAAGCTAGTGGCACCATGCTGTGGCATATACAACAAAACGAAGACTGAGGCCTGAGGCCCGAGGCCTTAATGTCCCATGTTGTAAAGATTAGCAGCCCAGGACAGACATTGGGGCATCTCTATAGTAAGTACATATAAATATTAAATTCCTTGATCCTTGATAAACACTGTCTACTACGCAGAAAATCGCATTCCGTCAGGCCTTGCAAACAGAACCCACAGGTCAATGATCAGTTAAATATTCAGGAAGTGGCATCCGGCGGGTATGAGGGATCCGGCTCAGCAACATCACTGGTCGTGACTACAGCTGTAACAATAATCGGTCAGCATCCCCCAAATCATAAAATGTCAGATACATACTGTCCGTCAGGGTGGGTAGCGCTGTAGCAGGGTTGCTTTGTGTGCCAGTAAGTGACGTGAGCTGTTGCTCGTCCATAGCCAGCTAAAGATGCCCCTCATCAATTATGGGGTGAGAAGAAAGAAGAACGTATTCCAACAGACCTCAATATCTATCTTGATGGCCTCGACTCGTGACGAGAGCGTATACAGCCTGCAAGTCCGGCCGTACCAAACAGCAAGCCAGAGTTGCCGCAACATTCCAGGCGCTCGATGGCTTTCCATCCGAATCTGCAAGAATTCACTAGCGCACCTACAGTACATTGATAAGTGAGGCGTTGCTCAGTTGGCAGAAGATACGACGGCTTCGTACGATGTAAGGGCTGATCGATAGTCATTTGGCTGTGGAATGACCCCAATTGATTCAGCGCGGCCAAGTAAATGATCCGCCTCAGTCAATCCTGCTGAGACAAACGGGAGAACATTCCGGGGTATGAGAAAGCGAAGGTAATAGGCGAGGCCATAGAGGCCAAGGACGGAAAAGCAGAAACTGAGGATATCAGTGAACCGCATGGTTGTAGGAGAGCTGGGGGGTTACGTTAATGGCAGCTACCTTTCATAAGTACTGTATGCCTGTGAGGCATTCGCAAAATCGGGATGCAGTACTTGTACCGCAGTTTGACGTGCTGGTTGGGTGCTGCCAGTTCTTGGAAATGAAAAATAAAAATAAATCCACGTGATGATGTCCAGTCCGAGAAAAGTGACGGACGCGGCGTGGTACGATTCCGCAAGTCCATCACGGCATGGTTGTCATTTAGTTTTAGGAGCATGCCCATATATGTGAGAGGCATTACAGCTGAGCTCCGGAGCCTCATTTGCTGCATGGGCGCCCAGCATTCTCGGGGCAGGGATTGCCGCTGAGCGTGTCGGTCTCAATAAACGGCAAATCTGACGAGACCAGTGCCCAAGTAGCAACCACTCTCCGGAGCTAAGGTCTGTGAGGCCGCAAGCCAGTAATGATAAGCATACCCATAAAAGCCTAGCTGCCATTAAGGTGACCCTCACCACTTCAATCATGCAGTTTACTGATATCCTCAGCTTCTGCTTTTCGGCCTTTTCCATCCTTGGCATGTATGGTCTCGTCAGTTACCTACGTTGTTTGATACCCCGCAATGTTCTCCCTTATGTCTCAGCAGTATTGGCTGAGGCCGAACATTTACTTGACCGCGCCGAGTCCACCAGCGTCGTTCCACGGCCGAATGACTATCGGTCAGCCCTTACATTGTACGAAAATGCCATGCCCTTACCAACAGACGGTCACCTCACTGATAGATCGTCACAGTTATTCCAATCAATTCCTGCGCATTCGAATGGAAAGCCACCGTGCTCCTGGAATACTACAGCAACTTCAACTTGCTGTTCAGTACGGTTTAACGTGCAAACTTTATACGCTCTCATCACGAGTGCTGGCAATCAAAGTAGAGATCAAGGTTCGTTAGACTCTTCTTTTAAATCCTCACAATCAATGAGGGTACCTTAGCTGGCTATGGACGAGCAAGAGCTCATGTCGCTCACCAACACACAAAGCGTACTCGCTACTGTGATGAGTACCTCAACAGAAAGTATGTGTCACGGTCTAGAATGTGATGACATTTGGGGTGATGCTTACTTGTTATCATTGCAGCTATTGTATGATGTCTGACCAGCTTCCCTCACCGCTAGGGGTTGGCCCCTGAATATCCGGAGTATTCAGTACTTATTTTTCTTTTTCGAGTTCCTTAGCGCGTAGCTGGGTGTGCCTTGGCCCCTGGGTCATCGCCCTACATGGATAATGGTGCGGTATATCAATACAATACACAGTGTAAACGCCATATATACCCTGTACCCCTTGATAGATATTAGCAGCCTTGGCTTACTGTCCTCTTGTGCTTGAGTATGAGGAGTCACGCTAGTCAAGTTTCGTTGAAGGTGAATGTAGTGCGGCCCGGGTGTCCCGTCCCGAGTCGAGTTTTTCACGCGCAAATCTGCTTGCTTCTGTGAAACGTGATGAGATTGGCCAACTACTGTGACGGGCGTGGCGTATCCTCACTCCACGTGAAGGCCTTGCAGTCGATCGGGTCTGTGTTATCTTGTATAACCCATGCCTTTATATGCGTCCTACAACCGAAATGCGGATCGTCGGTCCCCCTTTCCGAACTTCCTAACTTTGAGCCCGCCGTTAGCAGTCGTTAGACGTGCAAGTCCTCGGTGCAAGCGGCGGTCCTGCACTAACGTTTATGGTTGGTATCGCGTAGCGCGGGCTAAAGCGCTAAAGATCGAAAGGAAAGCAACACAGTCGAGACCGGCCTGGTCATGACCCATGTGGTAAACAATTGAACCTCCTCTTCGGTGGTTTCGCAGACGCTAGCTATTGTCTATAGTTGGTGGAATCTCGGCGATAGAAGTGAAGGAGCTGCTGCGCCAGAATGATTGTTGCTGTGCTGCTTTGTTTGTTGGACGGACGTATCATGGAGGTTGGACGGATAAATCGATGTAGGACTGGTAAGCGCCAATCAGAAGCCAACTGCAACAGCCCCAAGGCCCCCAATGGCTTCCATTTTTCTCTCTCCTCCTGCCAGCTCACACCGCCCAACTCCCGATCCAGTGGCACATTCTGAACTTACCATGCCCAGGAGCTCACCTCATGCACCACACGCCAATGCCTGCCACCTCAACTCCCTCCAACCAACAGTCCTCGCCTGGACAATCAAGTCACATGTAATCGACCCGGCCAGTTCAGCTCCTCTTCCTCTTCCACCTCGCGGTCATCGAGCGGAAGGTCGTGTCAACGCTCGGATCGATGCTCGTGATACGCGTGGACCCGAGGAATTGTAGCTAGGGGAAGTTGACATGCGCGTTATATGCGCTTTTCCCTCGTGTTATCCTAATTTTAACTTACAAAGCTTCCGGTTTTTCTGTATGCAGACACAAGGTTAACGCTGCGGTCTTCAGAAACATCCTTCCCCAAACGCGCCTCCTGCTTGAGCACCCAATCAATCCCTACAGCGGTCTAGACCAATTATTCAAGGAATTGTGGATCGGTGAAGAGCTCGAGGAGACGGAACCTGATCTTCTGCGTCGCCCATTGCCACCGAGTTTTGTTTATCCAGCTCCTGAAATCGGAACCCTCTTATATCCATATCGGAAAAAGGCGCTGACCCTTTCTTCTCGATAGCGAGCAGGAGTCTGGCAGAGGCGACCACTAGTCGACTTTGTAGCGATGTATATCTGACCCATTACGGGTCAGAAGTCTTGGCCTCACCTCATGACACAGAAAGAGCTTTCTGAAGTGCCTCATGAATCCCGAGGTGCCATCTTGGCTGACGACGTGAGTGCGACCTTAGCCTTGCCGAGTTTCAGCCCGCCGACATGCACGCACGTGTCCAAAGATGGTTCTATTCCCTCTTATCATTGCGACTCTTCAGGCTGCAAGGCCGTGCCGTTATTGATCGCAGTTTTTTACGGCGTCTCCATCTATGCAGCATGATGATAAGAATGAGTTACTGTATTTGATGGGAATAATGGCATGGCCTCAGATACCTCTTTCCCATCCTCGTGTTCCTTTACATGCTGCGTAGATGGAGACGCTGTAGAAGACTGCGATCAAGGCCAAAAAAATTGAGCCGGGTTGTGGTCGATCCCCACTGCTCTCCGCCATGCATAGTTCCGCCTCTTCCCGAATAAGAGATTGATTAGGAGAAGGAACTTTTCAACGTGGAGGTGCCTCCAGATCGAGGAGAAGCTCCTGTAGCGTCTTACGGTGCCGCCGCTCCAGAGGGAAGGACGATCCTACCAAAGATGAACGGCAACCGGAACAATCCATGGTACTCCTGTGCACAAGACATATTTCATAGCATTATGATACTACATCGGTATCATGATCCGCCGCCAAGGCAAAAGCGAAGGATGCAAAGGCCCAGGACCCAGCAAAAGAGCAAATATGCTGGGACTTGTCGTAGTAAGTGTGAGAGTCGAACTACCTGGTTGTCTGTCCACTGTCCACTGTCGCGAATTGTGAAGATCAATTTCTTGAGCACCGGTGTGGAATCCCGGGATCTGTTGTACTAGCCCAGACTAGGATCCCACTGACACTCTAGCCACTCTAACAGCCTGGTTCACCGACTGCGAACCGACTCGGCGGATGAAAAAAAGTACGGTCTCATGGGAAAAGAATGATGCGTCTCTTCGTGTCTATTCCACGCTTGTCACAGAATATTGGGAGTAAACCCGAGGAAGGAGAAGAAGTCCCAAGTGATTTCAGCAAACGAGGCAAATGGAAAGTCCACAAAGTCCACAAAACACGGGAAACGTAAGAGGTCAGTTCCCAATGGTACTACGGAAGCTGTTATTCCTCTTCCACGGACCTTCATTTCCGAGTTGGGATGCCAGGATGGCACCAGCTTTGCTGAGAATGAAGCTTAATGAAGGACGGTGTTCTTACACGTGTTCTGAATCGAGGTGTGTTATCGTTCAGGCAGCATCAACTGTATTGGATCTGTGATGTACTGTATGTTGCTTCCGAGCGTCGTTGTGATTGTGACATACGCGAATCTCCAGCGGTAGGACTAGAACGGGCGATTGGCTGTGGTTCGCAAACCTTGGAAGTGGATCACAGACCACAAATCACACGTGAGCCTGAGGATTCGAACCGTCTGAAGTCAATGAATAAAGAATTTTTATGTAGATCCCTCAGTGATATTAGCTCTTTCGTATGCCCTCCCAATTTGTCGAGGGTGAACACCCTGCTATTTTTCTGCAGATCTGGGTTCCTCGCTTGCTGTAATGTAGTGAACGTTCTGTTCAGAGTCAGGCTCAGGCCTGAGAAAGCTCATCAGAGATCAGCGCTTCAGCGGCTCGGCATCCCCCGGAAAATCACCCAACTGTCCATCCCTCTCCTCTGTAGTCACTGTTTTGTCCTTAGTCCGTTCACGAAGTACGGCCCACGGCCCACCCGTTTCACTGCTGCACTTTCTCACTACTGACACTTACTTATTCTCGTACGAACTATTTCGGGGTATGAGGAGAGCTTGTGTGCACTCAGTCTGTGGAACCAAAGTTGATGGGTGTTCAAGGCAACCGTATAATCATTTCTGTGGATGTCATAATCACCAGCAGGGTGCAAGAGACAACTGTGCACACCCTCAGGTCGTGCGCCCCCACCCGGGCCCCCTGTTCTCAAGGGACTTAAAAGTTGGATACAAAGGGGTACCAGTCTGACACGCTGGGCCAGGGTTATCGCCCAATATCACACGGATGGCCGTTCTGGGTAGTGTATGAAGGCAGTAATTGGATTCCTCGGCTTCTGAGCCAAGCTAAGCATCATACAGATGATGGAATAACTGGAATCTCGACTCAGGAACATCAGTTACCGTCCTATGTCGCAAACCTCAGCAGCTGAGGACGGCATAGTGATCACTGAGCGTTTTTATAGGTACCGTCTGTCCGGTCTCGTGACTCGTCTCCTACGCAAAACGGGATGTCGACATGTCGTCAGGTCAGGTCTGAAGAATAGAACACATGATCCGATGATAAGTTGACGGGCTCCGAACACCGTGACTTAGGGAGTAGTCTCCGGCAATCATGATGCCAGTGAGAGATGCGCTTGACAATATTGGTCATGACTATGGCTGCAATGATAGCCTCTATACAACGCTCAACCTCACGACATGTCAGACGCATATTATGCACTGGGGTAGGCCCGGGCTGCGTCTGAACAGTGGCGCTTTGGGTGATAGAAAGCTGTCGTTCGTCCATAGCAAGCTAGAACGCTATTCGTCAATTGTGACCACACGAAAAAGAAGAGTGTTTCAGCAAACCTCAATTTTCATCTTGATGGCCTCGACTCGTAACGAGAGCACATACAGCCTGTATGTCAAACCGTGCCAAACAGCAAGCCAGAGTTGCTGTAATATTCCAGGAGCACGATGGCTTTTGGTCCGCATCTGCAAGAATTGGTTGGCGTAACTGTGTCAAATAGTGAGGTGACGGTTTGTCGGCAGGGGCATGACGTCTTCATACATTGCGAGGGTTGACCTATCGTCATTTGGTCCGAGTCGTGGAATGGCGCCAGTCGCCTCTGCGTGGTCAAGTAGATGTCCCGCCTCATTCAATACCGCTGAGACACGGGGGAGGGAATTCCGTGGGATTAGAAAACGGAGGCAGTAAATAAGGCCATAGAGACCGAGGATAGAAATGCAGAGACTGAGAATATCAGAGAAATTCATGATTGATGGTGAGGTGGGGACAGGCTCACGTCTAATGGCAGTCGATGGCATGCGTGGGGTTTATAAGTACGCCTTGCAAGTGGACCATTGTCATTGGGGGTTTGGCAAGGATGGAATGGGTTTCAAGTTCTCGCCGGTGGCCACAGTGCCAGTGACCTGGAAGGCTGGTGGCATGGCACTGGCACTCGAATTTGCTGTGCAACACAGTGCCAACACTACAACGTTAAACTTACTTGGGACTAAGGCACTACCAGTTGCCCTTTGTTGCCTTGCGTGGCTCTTCACGTGTACCGAAAGAACCCGGCACAGTACTGAAACTGAGATTCCGAGATCCCCGTGGAGCACCAAAAGGGGGAACGGAAATGGCCGAACTTTTTAGTGGTGCAGTGTTCGCGTTTGCTTGGTTTTCCCAGACATGAGTGCATGAGCGTCGAGGAAAAAGAAGGAGTGGGATGGTACCCCAAAACCTTTTCTTAATCAGCAGTGAGAGGAACTGATGGCCCAGACAGTAGGCTACTATTACAAAAGGCGAGACGGAAATACTACTAGTGTGGTATTATGGACAATGGGTATTTCTATAAGCACATATCTACCTTGTCTCATATCCTGTAGAAAATCGGATTCCCGGCCGTCAGGCCTCCGCGCGAACAGAACACACAGATCAATACGTCAAGTCGAACATTCAGGAATCATGAGGTGGCGTCCGGCGGGGTTGAGGGATGCGGCTCAGCGACATCATTGATCATGACTACAGCTACAACGATAATCAGACAGCGTCCTCAAATCATGAAATGTCAGATACATACTGTCCGTCAGGTTGGGCTGCGCTGTAGCAGTGGTGCGGCTTTGTGTGTCGGAGGGTGGAGTGTCAGTGAGTTGCCGCTCGTCCATAGCTAGCTAAAGACGCCCCTCATCAGTCAGTCAATTATGGGATGAGAAGAAAGAGGAGAGCATTATTACAAACCTCAATTTTTATCTTGATGGCCTCGACGCGTGACGAAAGCGTATACAGCCTGCAAGTCAGACCGTACCAAACAGCAAGCCAGAGTTGCCGCAATATTCCAGGAGCTCGATGGCTTTCCATCCGAATCCGCAAGAATTCATTAGCGCAACTATGTTGATCAGTGAGGTGTTGGTCGGTTGGTAAAGGCATGATGACTTTCGTACGTACGATGTAAGGGCCGATCGAGTGTCATTTGGCTGTGGAATGGCCCCGAATGATTCGGCGCGGTCAAGTAAATGTTCGGCCTCAGTCAATACTGCTGAGACAAAGGGGATAACATTGCGGGGTATCAGGAAGCGAAGATAATAGGCGAGGCCATACAAGCCAAGGATGGAAAAGCAGAAACTGAGGATATCGGTGAACTGCATGATTGACGGTGAGGTGGCCGCAGTGGGGTCTCACGTTGATGGCAGGTAGGCTTTTATTAGCATGCATATGTGTGAGGCATTGACAAATTTGGGGTACAGCCTTTTGCCAATGACATACTGGTCGCTCGGATTGAAGAGGGCAGACAAGGACTCGGACAAGGATCAACAGCAGGGCGTCCAAGTACGAAATTGTACACTTCTAGGCCGAGGCCGGATAACGCCGGCTTCGGAGTGATGCGGCGCGGCTCGGCGTTGCTTGCATGCCCGAGATGAGCCAGAGCACGGGAGCCCGAGTGACTCGCAAATATCCGATGACTCCTGAAAACGCGGCCACCAAAAAAAAAAGCCGAACGCCACCAGTACAGTGCTGTATAGCGCTACTACTGCCTATTTCGTCGCCCACTCGTGATTGGACACCGTGATGTGGATCCTTGTCTGTGTTGACACTCTCGTATTACTAGTCTATTCAATCCAAGTAACCGGCACAAAAAGCCGAACCAATGCACCAAACTGGCATAACATCCTCATAAAAGCCTAGCTGCCATCATCGTGAGTCCCCACCCTCTCCATGTGGTTCACCGATATCCTCAGTTTCTGCTTTTCCATTTTTGGCCTGTATGGCCTCGCCTATTACCTTCGCTTTCTCATACCTCGCAATGTTCTACCCTTTGTTTCAGCTGTATTAACTGAGACGGAACATTTACTTGACTGCGCCGAATCGATCGGCGTCATTTCACAGCCAAATGACTATCGATCAGCCCTTACATCGTACGAACCCGTCGTGCCTTTGCCAAAAGACGGTCATCTTATTGATCATCACAGATATATCAATCAATTCCTGCGCATTCGGATGGAAAGTCATCGTGCTCCTGGGATATTACAGCAACTTCAGCTCGCTGTTCAGTACGGTCTAACGTGCAAGCTGTATGCGCTCTCGTCGCGAGTCGTGGCAATCAAAGTGGAGATCAAGGTTTGTTAGACTCTCTTATTTTTTGTTACCATAATTAATGAGCGCGTCTTAGCTAGCCATGGACGAGCAACAGCTCGCGTTGCTTACCAGCACACATAGCGCTACTGCTGTGGTACTGCATACCTCTGCAGAAAGTATGCGTCCAATATGTGATGACTTTGGGTCATGCTTACTAGTCTATCATCGCAGCTATGGTATGAACACTGTTGTTCGACCATCTTCCTCGCCGCTAGAGGCTGCTCCCTGAATATCCGGGACACTCGATACCTTTTAAAAAAAATAAGAGTTCCTTAACGTGCCAGTGCGCCTTGGGTCATCACCCTATATGGACAATGGTGCGGTTACCAATACGTAGTGCATCCGGAGTATTAGCAACTGGCTCACTGTCGTGTTGTGCCTGAGGCTACGAGGGAGTCACGGTCAGTCTCACCAAGTGTGCGTGAACGAAATGATGTATTTCGCAAAGAGATGGTCCGTATTGAATCAGGTATTCCTGGGATTGTGACGTCTGTGTCCTTCCATTGACTAGTTTGTCCCTCTAACTGAGCCGACTCAGGAATGAGGTTGCTGCTGCGAGCCCGCACCGCCTCTGTTATTGTTGGTATTGCCCTTCATCTGGATCTCCGGACCCAACTAGGCGATGGAAAGGGCCGTTGGGCAGACCAGTATGATATGAAATCCTTGATGAAATCGGAAAGATGACGACTATCAAGCACGTGTAGGAGCTTGTACTGTAGGCGCAAATCAAAGACCTATGCAAGACAGCTTCGCCCCCACGGACGTCACCGCGTCACCCACGACCATCAAGGAAGCACTAAGGAGGTGGGGCTCCGTCGTTCACACGTTCACAGGCTGAAAAGGCTACATTCCAATCTCCGATGAGGAAGTGGAAGCCCACAGAGCCGATTATCGTCCTGCGCATCTGCGCATCAGCCGTCGCCTAACGGCGTATCTTATCCAAAGCGATTTTACCTTTTTCGCACAAGTCATTGTTAGTTACTGTAATCAAAGATTAAATGAAGAAAAACATACCAATGCCTGGAGAGCCGGGTTTAACGATAGCGAGCGACAGACAGCGTAAACCGATAAGCCTGACTTCCATTGCCCTTCAACTTCATAAACAATATATTCATGCAAAGTACATCCGTAGGAACTCCTGTAAGCTACTCAAAATTGCGAGCCTGGAAAACTATCGCAAAGCCAAAGTAAACCAAGTAAACCGCTGCTTGCATCAGTTTCGCTTTTGCCGTCTGATTCGTCGTCTACCTCCATAATGTTCGGTGAGTCGGTCGCGCTTGCGCCGATCTTTGCTCTTCGCGGTCAATGCTATTATTTCCCCAGTATTTGGCGTAAATCTGATTCTTTGCGAGCCTGGACCACGATTTTACAGTATTCCTAACTTGATTCCTAAGAAAATAATCGATGCAAGTGCTGGCTCTGAGGGTATTTTAATATCCCGAACGAGAAGAGTGAGGAAAGTGACAGCCTGAGGGGATTTCTTCTGTCTGCGAGGGGGATTTTGAGGTGGTGGCCATTACAAGTAAATGGGAGTGACGGCCACCCCTAGGGATGCGTCGAGGAACTCCAATGGACGGCGTCCAGTCTGGCACCAAACACGATTTGATGGTGTTATCATTTGAGTTTGTTGCCTCCTGTCCTGAAGGATAAAAACATCTCACACGGAGAAGTGACCGTAATGAAGGCCGGAGGCTCAGTAATCTCTAGCAAGCTTCCGTGTTCGGCGCTTGGCCCTATCTACTGACTTCATTTGGTCAATACTGAGTGTCTAGTTCACGTGTGTCCGATTAGCGACAACCTATATTTAGTCCGGGGGGTTTACAGTCGCGGTGGTAAGATTATTACCGAACTGCCTTGAATGTTGCAGATTATGATACATGACGTCCACAGTACACAGGAAATGGTATGCAAGAGACAAGAGAAACTTCATGCCTGGCGAACAGGGAGATAACGAAACGAGCTTCATTAGTCTGTCAGTGGATAACAGAAATGACGACGACTTGCCAGATAGTTGTATGATCTACGATCTTCACATCGCTCAAGATACTCCCTCTGGAAACACCATTTAAGTGTTTCTCTGACAACCAAAAATCAAGAGTGCGTCACTTACCTCAATCAAGGCTTCGATCCGCTTCTTGATGCTCATAGGATCAGGCAAGAAGCGCGACGATAGTTGTCGTGTAGTTTCGCTGACGAGTTCATTATGTGTCATGTTCTTGTGGGCTTTCATAATCCGTATTATGCAGGCCTTTAAAAATTGTCCCGTCAATCATCCGCCAAAGTTGAGATCAGGATACGCGCATATACGCACATCGGTCTGATAGCGACGCTCCTCTTCGACTCGGTCCTGCGTTTCCTTGCGCTCTTCGCCGCTCTCGACGCGTGCCGCGACAGTGCTAATTTTGATTTTCTGTAACGGGGATGAGAAATCGGCGTTGAACGAGAACGAATCCTCTGGGTTGACGTCCCGTCCAGGTGGGTGTTTCTTGAGTACCTTGAACTTCGTACACGCAAGGGATTGTAGGTTGCGCTGCAACTCGTTATCTGGAATCACCGTCGCGTCTTTGATTTCCTCGTATGTGAGGTAGTCTCCCTCCCCAAGATTCTCGAAGAGCAATAGGATGACCAGCGCGAATGACGATACGTTCAGGTCATGCTTGCGGGCTTTAAACGTGACGCGCACGTCCGCATTACCCAACGATGGCTGCCATGTAAGCTTTCGCCCAGAATGCCGTGAAAGGTAAAACTGCTCGAAGGATTTGCTCGCCCTAACGAGTAGCGGAGGGAAGGTACACGGCACGGGCGCATAGGACATAGGCCAGAATGTAGATGTCATGACAGTAACATTAATATCGACTTCGGGGGCCTGTATACTCGACGCGTCGGTCAGGGTGGGGACAACAAACGAAGGAAACGTACGGTCGTTCTGCTCAAGTGATCGCGGTACGCATGCATGGTATCTGCTGACAATTTCATGTCGTGGAACATACCCTCGAGTTTGACCGTGAATTGGAAGCCGCATTCGACCTTGAGCTTGGCAAGCATGCCTCGTTCCGCGTCATCAGAGACCGATCGGTTATGGAGGAGGCGTTTTGCTAAATGGGCCTTATAATATCGTTCGAAAACGTCCTTCTCCGTGATGAACCTAAACAAGCAAATGGTTTTATCGAGGATAGTCTCGACTTCGGTATCAGTTTTCTAGGTGTAGTTATGATGAGTACACGCGCCGGGATAACAAAGCGTGCGGCGCACCCCTTTCAACCCTTTTTTTAGATTCTCGTCGATATAGAGTGATATAAACTCAGAGGCCCGCGGATGCAGATTTATACAGGACTCAAATGCCTAGGACAAAAGTCAGTCACACTGCCACCTCAAGAATTAAGAATGCATCATGACCTCATTAAGTCCACTCTCGATCTCGCGATTACTCTGGAAGGCCGTCTCCCAGATGCCATCGAACTTGTCTTTTAGTTGTAGCACACCTTCGACCCATCGGAGAGCCATTGCAAGGCCATGTGCGCTAGTTGGAGGCCGGGCCTTCGCTTTGCCTTTGCCTTTGGCAGACGGGTCAAGGTCGTCTTCGGGATCACCGTCTCCTAGTTCTCGTCCTTCCATGCTGCCGGTGTTCAGATCCACACCTCGCCTTTGTACTGAGGCCTTAAGAGACCGACGCAGGACTGGAACCCCCTCTAGAAGTAGTGAATATAGGAGATATAAGCGTGATAAGTCTTCAAGCTTGTCGTGATCGATCATAGCTTCGAGGCCCGAGCTAGACATGTCAATGAGTGTTTGCAAGTGTGGCATGAGGAGCATATTCTTGAGAATTGACTGGAGAGGTGTCAAGGTTTGTAAAGATAAGTACTGGTGGACGCGCGACTCTTCCTCTTTAAGTCGTGCTTGGACCTGACATAGCAAATGCAAGGGAAATTAATCAAAAAGGCAGTGAGGATGAGAGACAAAAGATTCACCCTACGTAGATATTCCAGAGTATCGCAGGTCTCCAGCAACCTATCAGCCTCAGCCTTGTAGTACGCCTCACTCTGGCTCAAAATTTCGGGTTCGAGATACTGTTTATACACCGTCTGGCCATCCGAGCGGTCACTTAGTTTTGACAATGTGTCCACACAACTCGTGATGGCGGATCGATTGATCACGTAGCCATCCCGTTCGATGTGCAAGAGACTCAAGATCGCGTGGATGACATGATCCTTTATTGGTGGACGGATTATGTGCTTTACGAAGAGATCACGCCCTAGGTCGACAACTTCAAGTAGATTGGCGGATTTCACATATACACGGTCCTAAGGACGTACGTTTGGAGATTTGTGGGAATGACTCTGATAGTGGGACGTACCATATACTTGAGAATGTGGCTCAACTTATCCATACAGTCCGTATGGTCACTCCAGACTTTATGCACCGCTTTCAAAAGCCTCTCCCCTTCTTGGCTTTGTTGCATGGGGTCCTGTTCAAGTCCGGAAGGGAAGGCAGGGAATATTGTCTCCTCCGCAAGGCGATTAAGGTTCTCGATGACTAGGTCCCTGACGCCATTGTAGAGCATCTGGCCGTGCTTACTCACTACCAATTGGTAGCTAAGCCGGTAACATTCCTCGAAGGACAGCTTGTGCGCATTGTGATGCTGAATTTCACGGATGTTCAAGGTAAGTTTCGCCCAGGATTCGTCAACGGCGATATTTGGGCCATGCTGAATCGAAGACGATGAGAAAGGAAATGGAAATGGGACAACTAATCGCGGACCTTGCGTGATGGGTTCTGTGAAGGGGTAAGATGTGAGTAGGCTGCGTCAGCGGCTGACGAAGGAATCGCACAATCTTTGTCTTAATCTTTCTTGAGTCTGAACAGACATGCTAAGGGAGAACAGAGACCAAGAGGGTGGATGGACGCACTCGAGGCCATGCAGTCTACTTTGAATTTACCTTGGCATGTACGCGGCGGCTTTCGATTTCACTTTCACCACTCGCAAGGGCAGCTGTCACGTGGGAACAAAAACGTGACCGGGTCTCGCAACGTTAATTCCTAATTCCTAATGTTATACTGTATCTGTATTCGTTGGTTATACTGTATTCGTTAACCTGGTGCCGACAGGATAATGTATAGTCGCGTGGTGAAAAATAATTTACAGTCAGATGCACCCATCCAAACACGTCGTACAGCGTAACAAATGGTCCATTGGATGCATCGCACTAGCTCAGGACACTCAGATATCGGAGAATCTACATTACGTCCGGGATGAGCACGTCCCAACCAACAACTATGTGACAAACTCACCGGTCGGGAAGAAAGACCGGAGCGACTAGACTCCATATATAAAGTAGCATGCAGACCCACGAACTGACGATGCGCATCCACATCGCCGTCTCGGAGCGACCAATGTAGATGTCATCACCATCGGCTGACGATGGGCCAGTGCGAATGACGTTCCTGAGTACGATGCATACATTATTAGCGCGTTAACGAAGAGACGAATGTGCACATACCAGTCAGTTAGCAGCATCGCCACATACATAGCCCCGAGGACGAAGATGATATGGAACCAGGAATACTAAAAGGTGTTACAAAAGGCAGAACAATACAAAAGGGAGCATACATTATAACGGGTGCCGGAACGCTCATCATCACGCAAATCACCCACGTCGTCGTCGTCGTCATCGTCGTCGTCGTCATCATCAAGTGCGGAAGGTGGAATGGCCCTGAGAAAGCATCTATAGCAGCTCTATACGGTAATATAACATGCTTACCCGGCTTCAACAGCGGCAAGGAGAGCCTGATACCGCGGGGTCTCTGTACGACCCGGTTGGCTGCTCACAATACCAACTTCATGAGCATCACGATCATCGGGCAAGCGAATCTCGCCATTGCGCTTTTTGCCCACCAAGGCACGGCTCTGTGTTGCAGCGCGAGTGGTGGAGTATGCGATAGCAATGAACGTCAGTGCTGCACCGAGGACCAGGGCAGAGGTGCGAGTGCCGCTCGCCGCGCCAGAGTTGAAGGGGTTGCACATCTCGTGCGTATGATTGCCAACGGCAGACATAACGAGGTACGTGCAATAAACAGCAACCATACCACTCTGGGCGAGTCCTGAACGTGGGTTGTACTCCTGAACAACAGGGTGGATGCAAAGGATGGTTATGATGACGATGAGGGCAAGATTAAACGAGATAAAAAAGCGGTTGAGGGTGCAACCGGAGCTTGTGAAGTACGCGTATAGCACGCCAGTCATCGCAAATGTTGCCGCATACATGCTGGCTGTGGAACCAACAAGGATCCATTGCCACATGTTAGAGTTGTTGGAATTCTCCCATTTCTCCAGACATGTCTCCGACCAGGAGTGGGCGAAGTCCACCAAGAGAACCAGGCCGAGAAGGACGAAAATGGTGGCGCCAATCAGAGAGACATAGCTTCCCCAGAATATAAAGAAGCCGTTCGGAATGAAGAAAGACACGATGACAATGACAAGCCAGAGTAGAACCTTCGGGCCCCACCAGCTAAGACTGTGTTAACGACAAACAGCGGAACGAGAGGATCACAACCCTTACCCATTTTGAATGGCTGCCCTCTTGTCACGGGTGTCACGTACGCCGATAAGTGAGATGCTGAGAATAACATGGAATAGTGCTAGGGCGAAGCAAACACGGTGAACCTATTCGCGATGAAGCCAACGCAGTCAGCCATTGAGAGGAAACACTCACTGCAAGAACCCCGTAGCACTTTCCTTCTTCACAATCCATCTTAATGTAGTCATAGCTCCATTTCTCAATAAGTTCGATCATAAATCGGGTCTTCATAAGCCACGCAAGCATGGAGTTCATCGCGAATATCATCTGCCATTAAATATGAGAAAAGACGGGACGGAACATTGTAGCTGGGATCGTACAGCAAATCCGATGCGAGTTGCTATAGAAGAATTGCAGTTGCAGGACTTGCAGAACATTGAGGCTATGGTTCGAGATAGCAGAGGTCAGAACAACACCCGACACTAAAGAAGTACAGACCTGCGGTGGATGTGAAACAGAACGCAAGCCCAGCGAGACATGAGGACCCGACGGTCCCCAGCACGCCAGCAAACGGGAGAGAGAGTAAGAGGCCCATGGATGATCAAGTCGTTGAGATGTAAGTCATGGATATTGTGGCAGTGTCCTTGTGTTTGTGAGTACGGCAATTCACGCACATCTTCCCACGCACCTCGCCATGTCCGACCACTAGTACTGTCATCCTGAGGGATTTATATTCCCGGCCGCAGCAAGACATGTCTTCCCACGTACCCTCGCTATGTCCGAATCTCAACCACCACTTCCGCCACCACCAGGGATTTACGTTCCAGCTGTCCTCTTTTTCAAAGAGAACGAAGACATAGATGAAGAGGCAACCAAATCGCACGTACTTCACCTTGCTCAGGTGCATACACTCGATTTCCTTCTCAACTGTCACATTCTGGCCCTAACAACTGCCTTACATACTTAAATGCTACTATATGTAGGGGTCAGTCACTGGGATTGTTGTCCAGGGATCGAACGGAGAAGCGCAACACCTCTCGAGCGATGAGCGAAAACGTGTCATTCGTCTGACTCGGACTACCCTCGATGCCCATGGATTCCAACACATCGCCGTCATTGCCGGGACCGGTGCTCAATCCTCCCGCGAAACCAAGCAGCTCAACATCGACGCGAAAGAGGCGGGAGCCACCCATGCCCTCATCTTAACCCCGTCGACTTGGAAAGCGGCGATGACCAAAGATCTCATCTTGCGTTTCTTTCGTGAGGTATGGCTTTATTAATTTATCTCAATGTCATTCTCGCTCAGTTTGGCGATGCATTTATTGTGTTCCTTTGTGCGCGTGTGGTTTACCAGGTAGCCGATGCATCGCCAATCCCGATCATGGTGTACAACTTTCCCAAGGTGACCGCGGGGCTCGATCTCGACGCCGACACGATTATTGCCCTCGGGGAACACCCTAATATCGTCGGCACGAAGCTTTCATGTGGGCATCTCGGGAAGCTCACGCGCGTCGTCACGTCTTTCTCGCCAGTCGCGTTCGTTCCCTTCATCGGGCGCTCCGATAGTTTCTTACCCGCTCTCGCCGTCGGCTGCCCGGGTGGGATAATGGCTCTCGCGAATGTGACCCCACGCGCGCACCGGGCTCTCTGGGATGCATGGCACGATGGTCGTATTGACGATTCTCGAGAAACCCATCGCATGCTCGCGCACTGTGATGCAATTTTGAGCAAGTACGGGGGAATCAGTTTTACGAAGGCACTTATCGCTCGCGAATTTGGCTATGGCGGAGCAACCGTGCGCGGTCCCCTAGTGACGACCTCTGTAGACCGGCTGTCGAGTACAGATGCGACTCTTCTCAACGAATTGTTGGCCTTCGAAAGGTCTTTGTGATTTAGTGTTGGACGTGTGCTACTAGATTTTCAGGAATATTGGTGGGTGTTCCGCATTACGGTTCATTTTAATTCTGATTTCACTATGAAGTTGCTTCCATAGATTTGGCTATAATCCTCTATACGACTGGGTCATGTTTTGAGGACTCTACACCTTAAACGCAACGTGTGACATACTGTTCACTAAACAAAAAAGCTGTCCAACAGCGTAACCGAGATTTTATACGAAGATCTAGAGCCACGAAGGCTTGATCCCACAGTATAATGGTATACCGTAAAGAGGGTGTATTTGAACGTGGCCAGAAAGAGCTTGTCTACGTTAACCTCAAGGTCCTAAACTGAAAGAATGGCAATACCTGTTCACCTGTCATTTGACACCTTCAACAATTCAACACAATGTAACTATGAAAAACAAACTCCGTGCGTTGGTTTGTTCGTTCTATAAAGACATCCGAGATGTAGAACATCCAGCCAAGCTAACATTTATACCACTATGTAATGCGTATACATCTTAAATGTGTCCAATCGTGGCT
This sequence comes from Russula abietina, assembly GCA_003313715.1. NCBI lineage: Eukaryota > Fungi > Basidiomycota > Agaricomycetes > Russulales > Russulaceae > Russula > Russula abietina. The sequence continues at coordinate 3,416 of QLOU01004742.1, read as the reverse complement.
GCTTACTTGTCCCTATACCAGTGCGCATTTGTGGTGCAATTTCAGAGGCCGGTGACGGTGCTAACATCATCTCAGAGTTCCCATCCCTCGCTGGAAAACCAACGTGAACTCATCTTTGATGAATGGACTGAGGAGTTCATTTGGACGGCAGACCAACCACCACCCCCCTGACACTGCTGACAGTACGCGCTTGATAGACGCAGCATAGTTCCCATTTGCTGTGTACAAATGTGATGAAAGCCCTGCTGAGATGATAGATAATGAAGGGCGCCAAAGTGGCATACCATATTCCCTTCAAGCTGGATCGATCGATGACCGGAACACCTCTCACTGCCAGAAATCTCCCTCGACATTCGCCTCTGTCATGCACCACCCCCAGAAATTCGTGTGTAATTTCACATGCGAAATTCTGGGGCCGGCGTATGGTAGACCAGGTAGACAGGGACCAAGAATATTACAGTAATGGCATACGTAACTTTCAGGATGCCACGGAGTTACTGTACCGACACTAAATCTGAGTGTCACCTCGCGTGTTCTTGTGTTCGTCCCTACTATCGCGTACCCCTACCACCACGTCGTGACCATGCGTCGCCAACGCTCTCGTCGGCCGCCTCAGCTCTCGTTTCAGCTCGACACCAGTGTCGTGCCAGTGGGTCCACGTTGCCAGCGCCTCTTCGCCTTTGCTTCCCTCGGTTCTCATGTCTTCCCTTCAGCCCTCCTCTTCTCTCAGGACGACCCTTCTGGGCCAGCTGTTCGAGCAGTGTCCATCAAAGCTACTCAGAAGCAGGCACAACCTGGAATAGCCGCGAAAGTGTGTAAAACTAATAGCACTCACTCCATGCTCATGATTCTTTTGGCAGGGCGTCTCAACCCCAAAGCCCAAAGGACAATGGCTATTGGGCCAACGACGGGGACAAAGCGCAGTCGGTCAAGACGATACCACGGAAATGATCACTTTCGTATCGCTTTTGCAAGCCGTCTGCAATGAATGGCCTTTGTCTATAGAAGAGTGTGCTTATCCGTCTCGGACATCGACATCGGTTCTTCTGCGCCACACGCATATGAACGCTCGTCGACGCCGATGATCCACCTATCGGAGCCACCTTGTCTCGTTGACAGCAACACACAACTGTTCAGTGTATTCCACGTAAACACCATATGAAGCTGTATCAGTACGTTCAACTTGAAATCACAGCCATGGGAAGCAACCTGGATGGTAGTATTGATAATCAATGACTTTGTAAACATAAATACTTGTAGTACTGTATTCCCGCCTGTATCTCGGCCCTACTGTGGTATGTGACAACATCTATTGAAATTCAGCAAAGACTTATCTGGATGATATATGCGCATCGTGCTCTACTTTAACAAAATCTAGGATGAGGGTTCTGGGACCAAAAACCCAACCAAGCAAGCATCTAACATGAAATCTACGTTAACCCACGCATGCGTCAATGCTATGGCGGGCCGTCAGCACTGAATAACCCAGAGTTGCATATGACGTACAAAAAAGCTTTGTCCCGTCGCGTCCTGCAACACGCATGAGTTCCTTCTCTCCGCCGGGGTGGAAATCCAGGTAAGGCGTGATATTGTAGACCTTGCCGTTGAAAGCTGCCCATGCGTCATCACGTTTGTTGTGTAAGCGTAGCATCGACGGGGGTATGCGTGCCAGGGATGTCATTCCACTCTATGTAATATACGATGATAACATCGTCCGTGAGTGCAGATCGACTATCGGAGGCGAGAGTACCATACCCTTAGGTCCGCACCGGAACTCTTCAGTGCTGCCCAGTCGAGTGGGCTGTGCCCGGGTGCAAGAACTACCTTTTCTCGTTTCTTGGATTTGGATAGTTGTGTTGGTGGTTTCGTTGTAGATGGGGGAGGCATCAAGGAGGACGATGAGGAGGACGGTGGTGGTGCACCGGGTATTCGGAGCGTAGGAACAGGAATAATTGACGGTGGGAGCATCAGAGTCGACGGTGCGAGGGAGGTGGTACGCTGTGCGCTCCCGATAGCGGGGAAGGCAGGAGGCGAGTCGTCGTCATCATCATCGGGATTCTGAACGGATAAAGAAGGGTTTGTTGTAAGTGTGGGTGTGGTGGGCGATTCTTCTTCTTCTTCTTCTCCTGTGGAGGGGGCGGGGCTGCTCTGCTGCTGAAGGGAGAGAGTGGGTAACCATGAGCGAAGATAAGACGACATAATGAGCGGAAACTGAGGGAAGTTTGTTGGGAATCGGATGACTCGTCGGACCACTTATATACAGTATAGCAACGTGGCTGGCGCAGGATCACGGTCGAGGGTCGAGGGTCGAGGGCTGTACAGAGCAAGAGGATCGAGGGATACCTTATTAATGTACGGCTGTGCAGTCACAGGTCATACAACATACAGTTCAGTAGTAAGCCGTACGCGTAGTAAGTTAGCGTAGCGTAGTGATTTTGCTAGCTTACATCATCTATACGCTACCGAGTCATTCGGGTGAGTGATTATTTGTTTGGATGCTTATTTCCACCTACTCTGCACGATCTCCCCATGATTCATGACCAGTTTTTTTTTGCAACCATACACTCATACTAGTGATTTGACATGTGAGGGGTTGAATGAGAGGGCAGCAGTGTTATGGGGAACATTAACATTAATCAATGTCAGTTGCCCTTTTTCACTGGCATCAGCCACCTCACATATTCCACACCCTAGCATTAGGCACCTATATTAGGCACTCGCAAAAGCATTAATTAACCCCTGTGGCGGCCAGCTTCAGCGCTAAGTTAGCAGAAGTGTAAAGTGAGAAATTTCGTTTTACATCTCCCGATGTCAGCTTCTTGATGCTGTGCCTTCCCAACCTCCTCCGAGCCCATGCCACTGAAACGCCCTCCATACTCACCATTTCTTGATGAAAAGTCTTGATATAGACTTTTCATCACACAGCTGCTGCCGATATGCACTGGGGGAGCCTCGGGTACTATTACGCCAAAGATGGAACTCAAGCTCGAAGCCGTCAGCAAACTTTGGTTTTGCAAAACCCCTTCAAATATCATTTGCTAGGTGGGGACGCGCGGGGCAATTCCGATCTTGGGGGTGATACGACGCTCGTCGATCTACAGCATACTTTAATACTACATTACAACGGTCATGACCACCACACAGCGTTATCTTTACTCGCACTCGCAACCTACTGTACTTCGCTCCAATCAGTACGTGGCAAATCACACGCCCGATCATCACATCAACTGAAGCACCTTTAAGTTCTCCCCAGGCTCCACTGGCAGCTCCTCGAGTCCTTTACAGTGATGTCGGATGAAATTCTGTAAACGCGATGTCCATTGACTTTTAAAAAAACAAACCACCAGTAGTTCTCACAACCGCTCTGCTAATTCAAATTTTGCGCAGAAAATGTTCAAGATCGATGCGGCGCGGTC
>QLOU01004736.1:0-12279 GCA_003313715.1 Russula abietina | reverse complement strand
AGATCTCGGAAGAGGTGTGAAACTAGGAAATACGACTATGGTGGGCCCGCGTCGTATCACCTATGTTGCCTCAGAGAGGCTCGCAAAGGTTCGTTGTTCGTCTTTTATTTTGGACTTCGCGCCCATCGACCATCTCTCAGACTTGCTCTCTTCTTCCATCAAACCGCAATCGTTCTACCATCGTTCATGCCCTCGTTACCGCTTTCGACCTTATCCGATCTCCTCCAGGCGAAGCTTCCTACCTTGTCTCCTTGCTTCGTCCCTCCCCGGCATGCGAGAGTGACCTAACAGCATACCACGATCGATCCTATGTTGATGCTCTGCTTACTGACCCCCCAGGCACCGACCGCATGAACCGCAACGAGTTTGGCCTTGAAGGTGTACGCGCTATTCTACTAGCATATCCATTTTGTGGTAACGATACACTGTAGGATTGCGCGCCTTTTCCTGGCATCAGAGAATATGTCCTCGGAGTAGCAGGTGCGTCAATGGCGGCTGCGCGGGAGCTTGCGGAAGGCAGGTGTGATGTTGCCATTTGTTGGGACGGCGGAAGGTCAGCCTCATTTTATAACCCGCCCCAACCATACGCTGAGCGGACCCAAGACATCATGCTCACAAATCACTGGCTTCAGGCTTTTGCTATGTAAATGACTGCGTTCTGGCTCTTTTGGTTCTCAGGCGTGCTTCCCCGGCGCCATCTCCCTCGTTGAACCCGGGAAACCTCCGGAAGAAATCCCGCGTGGTGTATCTGGACTTGGATGTGCACTACGGCGATGGCGTCGCTGCGGCATTTCGAGGCGCGGGCGCACGAGGTCAAGTCCTAACTCTATCTATTCACCACGCCGGCGTTGGTTTTTTCCCAGCTACCGAGCATTCTGCCCTTCCAGACATATCTTCAACTGCCTTCGATCCATTCTCACTCTCTTTGCCACTTCACGCCGGAGCAAGTTGCGCCACATTTGCCCGGGTGTGGCGAGCGATTGACTGCGTCCTCGAGGCATTTGAACCGGATTATATCGTATTGCAATGTGGCGTCGATGGCCTTGCAGAAGATCCACTTGGCGCATGGAACTGGACTCTAGGCGGTGAAGGTGGTTTGGCCTGGTGCGTCCAGCGCGTACTTGACTGCCCTGCAAAAGTCCTACTTCTTGGTGGCGGTATAACACTTGTACGAGAATATATTTCCTGGCCCCTCACATGCTATGTAGGTGGCTACAGCTCTTCCAACACCGCCCGTGCGTGGGCTTTACTCACATCTCTTGCGGTGCGTCAGCGTTGCTGGTAGGACTTGCTATTATTACTCACGCAGGCTTGAACAGTGCGGTGTGCCCCTCTCTCTTGATACGCCAATCCCCAACCATGCAGGCTTCCCTATTTATGCGCCATCCTTCACTTTAGATGTGCCGCCTAGCAATGTTCGTGATGAGAATACGGAGAGTTATCTCACGGAAGTGGATGCCATATTCGAACGCGTCGCCGAGATGCTGCGAACTCAACTAGCATTGTAAACCTAATGTAACTGCATCGAGCTAGCTACTCCACGGCCAACAAGCTCACTGTAGTTGCCCCTGGATGATAGGACTGGTATTACGAATGACCTACCTTCAGGGGGATGGATTCCACTCGTATTGTCGCTATTAATCAATATTTTCCGGCTGATGTGATAGACGAAGGGCGATTAGAGATGTGTACCTGAACTGCCTCCTCTTTGGGATTCAATTCAAAACCATACATGACTAGCATGACTCTTTGATCTTATGCCAGACTTGAGCTGTAAGATCCCGTCCCACGCGTTGTTTTTTTCTAAGGGACCTAATAATGTGGCATACAGTAGCCCAATTATGTAATGCAACACATGACATTTATCGCAAATCTCGTCGCTCCTCATTTCCCTCCCTATCAAGTTCCCTCACAACAGTTATTGGACATCAATATAAGGATATATATTAAGTGTATGGTACGAGAAAAGTATTATTTGGTGTTCTAAGAGTATAGTAAGGTAAAGTGTCTGAGAGGTGCTGTGCGTTACTTATTTGGTTGTTCGTGTTCCGCGTACTTTGTGCTATATGTCCTTTGATATGAAAGCAATCGAGAAATTGGTTTTAGTACCTTGTATGACCACCCTTTGCCTCTATCACAGCCGCCACCCTTTCCGGCATGCTTTGATAAAGCTTCTCAATATACCCCTCCTCGATCCTCCCCCATTCCTCCTGCAAAGCGGCCCACATGTCCCCCCGGTTCCTTGGAAGTGGGCTCCGAGTGCGTACTCTGCGTTTCAAATACTCCCACAGATGTTCTATGATGTTCAGATCTGGGCTGCTGGATGGCCAATCAAGTTTGTCCACCTTTTTCTGCTTGAACCAATTGCGCGCCAGGTGAGAAGTGTGCTTCAGGTCGTTATCTTGCTGGAAATATATGTCCTTTTTGTTGATCTCCAGGTCCCGTAAGGTACCTAGGACATCATCGGTGAGGATCTCGCAATAAAGTTTAGCGTCCATGTTGCCATTGATGCGACAAATTCGACCCAAGCCCTGAGCGGTAATACACCCCCAGACCATGACATTTCCGCCGCCATGCTTTATCTCCTTTCGGACATATCGCTCATCAAATCCTTGCCCTGGCTTCCTCCAACAATAGCGTCGCCCATCTGACCCGAAAAGATTGAATTTCGATTCATCGGAAAAGATTACTGCCTTCCAGTTTTCGACTGTCCAGTGTTTGTACGCTTTGGCCCATTCTAGACACTTTTGCTTCTTCTCCAGGGACAAGTAAGGCTTCTTGTGGCGTATGTAAGACCTCAAGCCACAATCGGCAAGTCTTTTTCGGATGGTCTCGGCAGTCACATAGGGGAAGCGAAGCCTTTGGAGGTCTGCGACGTCATGTGCCTCAGTACTGGCAAGCATTCTGACAGCAATACGAGCATCACGGGTGGTGAATTTTCAAGGGCGACCAGGTTTGGGCTTCACATAATAGAAGTCATTAGTTTTCGCGTGCCTAAGGAGGATGCGGTAGACTGTGGTCCGGTGAATATTGAACATGGCCCCAATTTGCTTGTTTGAGAGGCCCATTGCTTTGAGGTGAACAATGCGTGCCCTTTTGGTGGGTGAAGTGTATCCCATTATTGGCTGAGGAATGGGCAGAAGTGTCGATGATGAATAGAAGTGGAAGTGGTGTGTTGTCGCGACAAATGACTTGAAAAATGAAATGCCGGTTGTGCGGGTCACCTTCCAAAAAAAGTAATGCACACCCTCTCTGGCGAGTTTCTGTGCCGTTCTTTCACATAACACAAAATTATGGTTATATTTTTCTGTACATAGACAACCCACACCCATATGACTGTGTAGGACCAACAGTGGATCAAAACACTTAAGATTCTATGAATACGAGCAGAAACAAATGCAGCGGCCATATGTTGCATTACATAATTGGGCTACTGTATATATTAGGGTATCATTACCGAGATGTTATAAAAACTTTCAGGCAGGCCTACTGTAGTTGTATTGTATACTAGTCTGGTAAAGCACCGGTATAGCAGTTTGCTAGAGTTTACTGGTACACGGGCTGCAGCATGCACGCAAATCTGTCCAGGTCCGACTCGAGCACATCCAATATCTTTACATACTATTCCGTTCTACTGTACTATTCTAACATGTCATTTACCAAGGTCAAGGAGTGAAAGTTAAGGCGCATCAGTCAGTGTAAGTATATGTGTAAATGTCTATCTGTAGGCTCGACTATGTAAAGGCAACGTACAGTCAACAAGAGATAGACAATGGAAAGTAGATTTAATGTCTATAAAGCAGTTGGCTCATCAGTTGTCAGCAAGGTGCTTGCACGCCATGCCGGACTTGAACTCCGTGAATGGCCCATGGCAGAAAGTTCATAGGACGCCTCACTGTGTGGTGACAACTCTGGTGGGGAGGAACTTTCATTTAACTTTCGGTCGTGCGCACGCATTTCGGTTAAATTCGGAGGCGAGCGAACGTGATCTAAGAGAGGAGAGAGATACTGGCCGCGAAGAGGGCGGGAGTATGAGATAGACGCCCCTCTCGGATAAGCTTGCGAAGGGTTGTGGATACTCGGCGACGGAAAGGGGGAGGGTAAGGGGATATCAGAAGCCGAATAATAAGAAGGTTGAGGGGAATGGGACATCGCAGCTGAGACTCCTGCCTCAGTCGCGGAGACGGCTACGGGCATATCCTCGTCTTCACTCATAGTCGCAATGGGAGTGAGAATGCGGTGTGAAGAGCCCGAGGAGGCCACCACTGTTGCACTGATTTGAAGGGATGTACCAATTAGCTTTTCAGTCTGAGTGGGGGGAGTGCGATCCCCAGACCCGGTTTGCCGTCCTGGTTCATAGATCGACACCTCTGAGAGAGAACGTGCATGGGTTTTGCTGAACATCGGCGCCTCTTCGAGACCTGATGAAGATCCGTCCGCGGGAACCTTTTGCTCATGACGAGCCCTCATACCGAGGCGGTCTTTAAGATCGCCTTTGACCCACATATAACGAATTACGTCGATATCTTGGGGTGCAAAAGACGTTGAGACAAACTTTACCAGGACGCGTGGAACTGAAGAATCGAGTGAGAAAGATGCGAAGCTCGACAATTTAGTAAACTCACGCAGCGCAATCGCCACAGTTAAACCCACAGTAACCCAGAATGTGACCCCTCCGAAGAGTCTCTGCACCTCGTCTTCGAAGTCGAAAGTCTCGAAGAATGAATAAAGTACAATCCACAGAAGCATCACTAACGAAGAGCCTGGGATAATAACCCAAGTGATGATAGTCCAACTATTCGGCACAATCAGACTGAACCCGAGGCGACGACCACAGAGAACTCACTAATGTGTATTTATTCCCACGTAAGTATTTGCTGTGATAATCGCCGCGACGGCTACCGTTGTCCCGAAGTCCGACAATGACTCAATAGTTCGGCCGTTCCATGAGAGAGCTAGTCCAGCCGTCCAGACAAGGTATGGTATATAGAATACGATGGCTGACTGATACAAGCCATCGAGCATGTACAACCAAAACTTGGTCCGCGTGTATCCCAGTCCGCGGATTCCTTGGATGTACAGCTGAGGAAATGCCATAGCAGCCTTGGCGTTTATGTCTTGGTCAAAAGCTTGGAGAAAAGATGTTACAAAAAGGAACGCAAAACAACCTCCGACAGCTTACCCCCCAGCGCCGCTACGGGTAGCGACGTAAATAAGAGGTTGTACAGCATGATAAACGAGTACTGATACAAGTAGGTCGCATCAAAGCTGGGCGGAGTGTAAGCTTTATCGACTAACGAGATGTCGATGTTACCTGTTGTAGATAAGAAACCAAAACATCGCCAATGTCCATATAACATTCTGAAGCAATGTTCTTAGTTTGGTGGGGTAAAATATGGAACTCGAATACTTACTTTATAGAAGAAGTTACTATGCATGTCCGCAATGCGGTAATATGACCAACGACCATGAACAATGAGTAGTTTGGTCAAAAATCGGAATTGGCCAAATGCATAGTCTGCTGACATGGCGGCTTGCGAGCCTTCCAATCCAAGGAGTCCGACGCCAACGTTTGCTTCTTGAATCATCGCGACATCATTCGCACCATCACCAATCGACAATGTCATCGCATTTCTACCCTCCTTGACGAGTTTGACCGTGAGTGCTTTCTGGGCAGGTGATACCCGGCAGCAAACGACGGACTCGCATTGGGTTCCGAGATTCAAGAACAAAGACTTCAGCGTAGGGTCCAGAGCATGACGAAGGGTATCACCATCGATGACGACTGCGAAGGAGGCCGTCCCATTTGACGAGAAACCACGCTTATTGGGATCCCACGATGGGGGTCCCAGGACGGAGGCGATCTTGTTTAGGGCAGCTTCTATCTGAACCCGGGCACCGTCAACGGTGTCTGCGGATAAAATCATAATCTCCATATCACTCTTCAACAGATTACAGCTGAAGGCTAAGTCGACTTCAGCGAGAGCAGAAACAAAAGAGGGACCGAGACACACCAATCTCAATGGCAGTTTGAACTTTATCCCCAGTAAGAATCCAAAGCCTAATTCCCGCAGCATGGAGTTTCTCGATCGCTTCGGGTACGCCTTCTTGTAGCTTGTCCTCTAACGCAGTCGCACCTAGGATATGGAGGGAATGTTCTATCAACGCATTTGCCTTTTCGATTTCCTCGTCGCGGTCCTTAACGGACGAAGCCGCGGTGTCATGGACCCGGGACCATTCCAAGTATTCTTCGTCTGATACCAGCCTGTATGCAATACATAGTGTACGCAAACCACTGTTAGCAAAAGCCTCCATGTCTTTCGATGTTTGATCTTTGAGTATAGAGTCATGGTCTTCCGCAAGACGCTCGTAGATAACGCTGTCTGCGCCTTTGCAATACAGTACAATCCGACCTTGAGGGTTTCGAACAAGAACGCTCATACGCTTGCGCGTGCTATTGAATTCGAGAACCTTGAGAAGAACATAGCTTTCTGGTTGAGCCATCATCTCGATGTCAATCCTCTCGCGGCCCTTGCTGATAAATGGGAAGCCAACGTCGCGTGCCGCTGCAACCAGCGCAGATTCATCGGGGGATTCCGCCTTGTAACCCAGAAAGTATGGGCGTTGTTCCGGGTCTGGCTTATCGGCAAGGACGGTATGGCATATGGCAAGTGCACGGAAGAATGAGATAATGTGTGCGCGTTGGGCCCCTGATCGATCCGTAAGGTCTTCAGCGAGTTTCGGAGATACCAGTGTCAGTTTGTCCGACTGTACGTAGCGGTTCTTGAATTCCCGGTTCAAGAATTGCAGCATGTCTTGGCGAAGTTCGGCCATCCGAATGGAGTGCTCCTCCGCATCCGGTAAATCCGTTCGTCCCTCCCGTCGTGCGGAACCACGCTGAGCCTCAGTTATGGCCTCGCCGTACGTGACACCGTGAATCGAGCACTTTTGAAACTCCATCACATTTTGCGTTAACGTCCCAGTCTTGTCGGAGAAAATATACTCTATCTGACCAAGGTCATCAGATATGTTCCAAGTTTTGGGAGTGCACGACGAGTCCAGGGGCGTGTGATACATATCGAGGTCCTGGGAGATGAAGAAAGCTTGGATTGTCTTGACAATCTCGATGGAAATGTATAGAGAAATGGGAACGATGTTCTGAAAGGCAATGAGGCAGGATCTACATAATAAGCGTAAGTTATAACGAGTCGTTTAATAAACGGTTATACGTACGCAAAGGTAACCATGGCATTCAACACGTCCGAAGAACTTGGATCCGAACCTTCTTCAAACAACGCGGCGCTTGTTCCACTCCGAGAGTCGAAAACGCCGTTAAGGATCGCGGAAACAGTACACATCGCAAGAAGGACGACGAAATTGACAACAACATTGAAGTTGGTTTCCTTTTCGATCTTTGATTGTTTCGAGGGCGTCTCGCCACCATTAAGCATAATCTTCGTGTCTTTTCCTGTAAAGACTACTAGGCCAATGACCCAAGCAGTGTTCCGAATCGAGCATCCACGAAGTAGTATCTCATTGATCGTGACTGGTTCATCCTTCAACTGATTTGAGGTCTGATCTCGAAAACGTAAAACTCCGTTGTAAAGATAGAGGTTGGGATGTGGGGGCTCCGAATCCAGGACGAAGGCTGAGCGCTCTATATCTCCTTCGGAGAGTATGCGTGACGTGGCATTGACCGCTCTACGCGGCTTAAGATTAGTTTCGCCGTCAAGGTTCTTAGTCTCAAGATAACACACCCCATCGGGGTCGGATGTGGAAAGGACGACAATGTCAGCGGGAACTTGGTCGTTCTCGCGAAGAAGGACAACGTCGCCAACTTCAAGCTTTTTCCAGAGCGTACGCTCCCACCGAGCAGAACCCGAGATATGCATTGACTGGTCCAGTACTCCGGAGGAGGAGGCTGCCAAAGTAGCTGAGGATGTGTTTCTCACTAGGCTCGAAGATGACGTTGAGGGTTGGGTGGGATTGTTGCCGACAATCGGGGGGTACGAATGAGAGTCGATGCTTTGAATATCTTCGAGTTGGTTTCTACCGTCACCTCTGTCCAGAGATAAGCTACTGAAATTGGCCGCGCTGTCGCTTACGGAACCTCCAGTGCGGTGGAGGTCAATTCTCGAATCCGTGCCCGCCTCCCTTTCTCGTAGTTTACGAACACCCTTGGTTATGCGGCCAGGTGAGTTAAGTCCAAAGAGCTTTTCAAGCCAGTTTCGGGGATCCCGGGGCTGGTTAACGTTACGCCAGTTGCCGAGCTTAGTTGCTGCTGAAGTATTGACTTCCTCATCCAACATCGCCCGGCGGTAGTCCTCTACAGCATCCTTGATAGCGGTCACTGTGAGAATAAACAAAAGTGGAAGGGCCGCTGTTTGTGGTGACACGGCGCCAAAGATGGAGAAAACTGAGGGCAGTTAAGATCTACACGTCCACGTTAGACGAAACACGTACCCTGCAGAACGACCAGTGCTAAAAAATATAGATTTGCAACCCTACAGATACTCAGCAGATACCGAGATGAACATCACGCTCATCTTACCGTCTGAATTGTTCGTACAAGTTTTTGGGAACGAATGTGATTATGGTGTATTCTAGAAAGCGTAAGAAAGATGCGATACAGAATCCTGTAGCAACTCACTGGTCGTGTTCACCTTGTTCCTCGCATAGCGTATTATAGGTTCTCCAAGCCGGTCCACCTCAGTCGCAATCAGTGGCATATTGACGTAGACATTTCTCCTTTTCCCAGAAACTTGAACAGGGGGCGCATTTGGTAAGGAAGAGGGTATCTTCTCATGGTCCTGGTATTTCGCCGACTTTGATCGAAAAAATCTGGAGCGATTGAGTCTGGTTGATCGTCTGCGCTCGGCGCGTTGCTCGGAAGCGATGGACTCGGCTATGGTTGACGCAGCTGTGCGAACAGTGCGCAGGCGGAGGTCATGGTCAACGTTGGAGTCGTGATCGTCGGCCTCAATTTGGTCAGAGTCGGGGTTACGATGTCGTTTGAGGAAGGACATGGTATGGGATAGACGCAAAAGACAGAAATGATAGAAATCGTGCAAGTTGAATAACGAAAGGAAGAGGGAAAGAAAGACGGTACAAAATAGTGTGCTGGTTTGCACAAACGGAAGATGGTACAGTAGTCGTATAACTGCTCCCGTTGTTACCTTCCTAACACGTAGCATTCAATTACTAATCCTATAAATAGTCACAAACACGCCAAGCGTAAATTATGTCAGCCTCAGCCTTGCTCTGCGCTCTCTACCAATTCGACCTCATCATATCCAGGAAAGCAAACTTTGAGCATAAACAGTACGATTTTTTGAGGACATTGAGTGCCGAAAACTTGAACAAATGGTATCCCGGTACAAACGACATTACGGGTGGCCGCGCTGGACTGTCATTAGAGTGGAAGTAGGCTTTTTCCTTACGGGAATATTCCCGTAAGGAAAAAGCCTACTGCGAATAGACTCCATTGAACCAAATCAGTGATATCACAGGCACATGAGGTACATTACGCCCAGGGATTCTCTAAACCATCGAAAACAGTTACCAGTCCTCTTGTCCGACTACGTGACTGATCATGAGGTGAAATCACCCGTGTAGCAGTTTTGATTGCTTCCGAGTCAGAGTTCGTATCCATCCCCTCAGCATCTCCTTGACCTGCACGTGGATCATTACTTTTATCCCGTACACGTATATTTGCCATGTCACGCCCCGGATTCCAAGACGGCTGACGGGTTTGAGTCGTTACGTCGCCCGATGCATGCTCAACCTGATGGTGCTCGGGTGATACAGCGATGTTCACAGTACGGTGGTCCGAGGTCACGAGGTCAACAGCGTCAGGCCGGGGCCCCGTAGCACTTATCTCTGTTGATGGAGAGGCTACACGGGGGTTGCCGGTATTCGGCGGCGATTTTAACCTGAATTTTGGCCAAAACACGTTTGCCCAACGGAGCTGCGCGTCTGAGTGACCTCCGACTGGCCCGAGGGTAGGCTCTGGGTCCATGGACGCACTGGGAGAATCGGGTGTTGCGAGGGTAGGTGATTTGTTCTGCTGCGATTGCGACACGCCGACAGCGCCGTATCCCATGACAGCCATGCCACCGCGACCGTGATGGCTATGGTGATCAGAGAACCACGCGCTACGCTCATTGTTGAGAATCCGCTCCTCCTCTTCCCACATCTTTGCACGCGCGACTTCGGAGCTAGCGTCAATACATGGGTAATTATAGTCACCAAACAGGTATTTTCGACTACTTGCAAATAGCTCTTCGTCTTCCGAATCATAATCACCAAAAGGGAGGTCAAAGCCAACGGCCAGGAATGATTCGTCCACACTGTTGCTAGGGTCCTGAATAGCGTCCTCGACATCTTCTGAGAGGAGAGGGGTAGAAACACCACCCTCTGGTGAGCGTTCCCAACGACTAGAAACTGCAGATTGAGGTAACCAGTATTTTCCCCGTCCTCCGTGCGAGTAGCGAAGTCCCGCACGAATGCGACGCTCGCGACCAAGGCCTTGGTGCATGTGTCCCTCACTCGGCTCGAATTCGCGATAATCCATGCCTTGACCATTTAAGGTTGCTATGGCGTCTTCAAGAACATCTTTAAAACCAAATGCGTCCCGGAACGCGTGACGCATCGGCATGCGTCCGACGTATGCCAACTTCTTGTCAACGTAGTCTCGCTGGGAGAATGCCACAAAGTGGGCAATGGCGAAAAAGGGCATCTCGAGGCAGATTAATGTGTCGGTAAGGCCAAGGGATATATGCTCCTTGTCTGTGTATGGGCCGAGCCTCCTGATTACACCCACAGAAGCCAGAAGAGATACTCCGGTGGCTTGCCAGAACGAGAAAAACAATATGCCTTTCACACACAGGAATTTAGGCATTGGGCTGTCCATGGTTTGTCCATTCATCAAGTTTTCCAATGATAAGTAATAGAACACTGACCGGAATGGCTTGAGATCTTCGCTTATCGAGAGCCAGAACATAGCTAAGCAGAACAAGCTTAAACAGATACTGGCATTGTAGAGTATATTGACATAGAGGTACCCGGAGTCGGAGCGGAATTCGCCTTCGTTGTATTTTCCTGATGCCTTCAATGCGAGCGAAGCAATCGCGAGGAGTGGTTTGACTTGAACATATTCTTAAAAAAATTCAGACCACGAAACTGAGAATATCATCGAGACAAGTTGCTTACGGAGGATCCCTCGTTTGAGAAACAACAATGTAAACGGGTCGCTAACGTCAATCTCGCGCTGGAACACGTTCATGGGAAAGGGGGTGACTTTCGGTTGGCGGCCATGGACTCGAATTAGTAGGGAGCGTTCCCCACCGAGATATTCAACTAGTAGTTGGAAAAAGCAATAAATTACGAAAGCCTGCTAAAGAACTCGTAATCCAGAGAGCAGGAACGTGATACACGACATACCTCATAAATGTCCCGGAAAGCGTCAATCACGAAAGCGGCCTCCAGCGAAAAAAGGGATATCAAGGAAGAGACGGCGTATAGTGGGACCATCACCATGATCCGAACAACCATCCTAATGGGAACGAAGTGAGTACGGTCCCACTTAATGTCTTCCTTCTCCAACCCAATTCTCAGTAACACGAAACACGGATCCACTCACCGTTGCAACCTGGGTTTGCGATAGTTCTTCAGATGCATGAATATTGAGGTGGCGGATACAAGAGTAGCAACAAGGGTCGCAACCACCGCAACACGTAAAATATCTGGGTCTAAAGCAGAGCCAGATCCCGTGCCATTGTGGAATCGTGAAGACATGAAGCGGCTCTTTCGGACTACGACGAACGGCCTTATGATCTCGTGAGCTGTGGAAAGACAGAAGTAGGCACAATGGTGTAGTTGTTGTTGACTTGACGGGTAGGGTTCAGTCGTCACGGGTATGCGTGAGTGTTTGAGAGTTAGCGTTCGATGTGACGACCCCAAAATGGCAATAGCTTAGTAAGTGACCAAAAGCGGTCAGTTGAGAACTTGTAACTTAGAACACAAAATATATATCTACTCTAATATAAAGCCACTCATTGCAAATGCTGACACATAAATCTCAGAGCTATAAAGGCACACTGATGTACATAAAGCTTGTTGAGACAGAGCGCTCTAGTACTATACACTAGCTGCCGAAGTGATACATCAGTAAACCTGCACAAAACTTTTTGGGGCTTGTACAAGCTTGTGCAAGCTTGTGCAAGCTTGAGCAAGCAAAAAAAGCTGGAAAGTGTCATAAGTGCCAAAGTAACCTAGCTT
>QLOU01004728.1:0-18951 GCA_003313715.1 Russula abietina | reverse complement strand
AGAGACAGCAAGCGTCACCTCACACTATTCAGGCCGAAGCAGCGTTCCTTTCCCCTTCCCTTTCCTTCTCATCCCTTGTCCATATCAGTACTACGCAGCGAAACAGCGGCGCGGCGAGCAGCACACAGCAGAACTCTCAAGGAGTTCACCCAGCGGATTACACCGGTCGATCGAGACCGGTCAGCGGCAGCGCACTTGCAGCGATATCGGTGAGTCTCCCTTTTAGTTTAGTTAGGTTTGGGATCGCCCAGCGGACCCAGGAGCTCCTAGACTCGTTTCTACGTGTACAGAGCGAGTCAGGCGTATCATTTTGGTGGCCAACATGGGGAGGTCGGAATAACAGTTTAGATTTCGGTCTCAGCTCTACAGACATTCCGCGCAACGCGAAGGAGTATTGGCGCAGCCTATACAACGAACTGGTCGATGCCAGAGAAGAACTGGATCACCTCTACATCCCCGGTACTTACTCACCGATCGGCACCGCAATCCCTAGTACCGTTCCATCAGACCTTAGCGACCTTAGCGAGCCCGCTTCGCCAGCAGAACCTTTCACCGAGGAAGAACCTCCTCAGCGACCCTCTCGCTTAGCAGTACCGTTCCCAAAAGGTGCTACCACTTGTTCCAGATCTAAGGCAAAAACTGCACTCAGAGCGCAGATAGCTCAGGCCTTTGCTTCAGGATCCTCGCCGCTCGTTACACACCAGCCCATCACAGCGGCTTCTACTTCGCAATCTACTGACCCTACTTCCGTTCCACTTCCTCCTTTGCCGACTACAATCTCAACTACCACAGTTTCTAACTCAGCTTCAGCAGCGGCAACCATAACTATAGCAGCTGTAATCCCACCACAACAAGTGGCAGCGCCGGCAGTACCGGCAGCACCAGCGCCAGCGCCAGCACCCATTCAAATGCAGGTCCCAGTATCGGGTAACCCTGTGGCGTTTGCCAACTTACCGGCTCGGACAGAGCGCTCGGCGCCCAGCTTTGACGAATCACAGCCAGAAGAGCTCAAGCTGTACTTCGCCGACCTACAGATCCTTCTGGACCGATACAATGTACAAGACGCGGCCGGATGCAAACAAGCAGCAGTTAAGTATCTAAAGATCCGAGTTGAAAACCTTTGGAAGACGACCGAGTCCTGGACTAACCCCAATAGCACTTATGAAGAATTCAAAGCGGAAATCTTCAGGCTGTACCTGGGCGCCGCCAGCGACCGCACCTATACCATCCAGGATCTCGACATGGTGATCGGACACTATGCTCGCACAGGCATCTGGAACGGCACCAATCTCGGTGAATACCACCGGCGTTTCGTACTCATATCTCAATACCTCATGGCTAGAAACCGCATTTCAACCCATGAACAGTCAAGGTGTTTCTTCAGAGGATTACAGCCGGCACTAGAAGACAAGGTTCGACAGTGCTTACAGCTGAAGTTCATCGACCACTACCCAGACGATCTGTACGACCTGGACAGCGTTTATAATGCGGCTAACTTCGTCCTAACCGGATCGGCGGTGTTAGGCTTAGGCGTCCCAGCAACCAACAGCACTTCACACAGCAGAGGCTACACACAGCCACCTGATCCCAATTCGGCGAAAATAGAAGCTCTCACGGCTGCCGTCGCTTCACTAAGCGGAGTGGTAGCTAGCACTAGTGTTACAATTAACAGGGCAGTGCCCTAAAAGTGATGTGTATAATGCCACAACCTTCAATGACAACATTGTAATTAAATTGTAATTAGATATAAGAATATTGTAATTGTATTGTAAATGGGTATTAAAACATTGTAATTAAATTGTAATTAGATATGAGAGTATTGTAATTGAATTGTAATTGAGTATCAGAGTTTGTAATAAAATTGTAAATGGGTATTAGAACATTGTAATTGAATTGTAATTGGGTATAAGAGTATTGTAATTGAATTGTAATTGAGTATGAGAGTATTGTAATTGAATTGTAATTGAGTATAAGAGTATTGTAATTAAATTGTAATTAAGAATGAAAATATTGTAATTGAATTGTAAATGGGTATGAGAATATTGTAATTAAATTGTAATTGAGAATGAGAACATTGTAATTGAATTGTAATTGGGTATTTATCAGGAAAACCTATATTTACTTAAGTCCACTTAGACACACTTATATGCCTTAAATATAAATTAAGACAATTAAGAGAACTAAAAACTCGAGCTTTTCCTTAGATTGACTTAAAATTTTTATCACCAAAGCAATTTTAAGGCAATTAAGTTATTAAGAATCTCTTATAAATAATAAGACATAAAAAGTAAAATTTTAATCATTAAGATGTGTAAGTAATGTAGAAGATAGAGAAGGAGTGTTAAGAATTGCTTATAAACAATAAGACATAAAAGTAAAATTTCAATCATTAAGATGTGTAAGTATGTAGAAGAAAGAGAAGGAGTGTTAAGAATCACTTATAAACAATAAGACATAAAAAGTAAAATTTCAATCATTAAGATGTGTAAGTATATAAAAGAAAGAGAAGGAGTGTTAAGAATCACTTATAAACAATAAGGCATAAAAAGTAAATTTTAATCATTAAGATGTGTAAGTAATGTAGAAGAATGAGAAGGAGTGTTAAGAAGATGATAAGGTCGTTCCGTTGCCTTGCTGAGGAAGCTGATGCTTACCGTCACGCGCGCTTCAATCTCAACCCCGTCGTGGACGTGCGCTGCTTCTCCTCCCCGGCCTCGTCCAACTCGTTGCTTGGCTCACCAGGGCCTTCGACACCCCCGCCCCTCCCAAACGCAGTTTTCTCCTTCCCAGCTCATTCTCCGACCACCCCATATCATTCTCCGCCGCATCCTAGGGTCTACACACCATCCCCAATCCCCCAGGCACATTCCCTCCCGTTCATCCCGCCAGCACCTCTGACCCCGTAAATGCATCGGAGCCATCATCGGAGACGTCGGAGTGGGGAAATCCATCAGTGGTGGTGGCGGCATTGATGAGGGATGGGACGGTCCAGAGAGTGGCCGTGAGCTGATATACATTTCCGGATTGGGCAAGGGCACTGCGGAGCGGAAAGCGTGCCGTGATCTTTTCTTATACTCCTTTTCCAGTCGCTGATACAACGAAAATAGTGAGGGCAGTTAGTGTGGGTATGAAAAACAAGGAAGTTGAAGACGGAAAAGGATAGATGTAGTTGCGTACCTCTCTTTCCCTCTCTGCTCTCCGAAATGGAGAGCTCTCATCGTAAGGAAATTCAGTTCGTACGAGCTGACAGGCAGGAAAATGGACATTACCTCCCGCACTTCCCGTTCTTCCCTCTATTCAAACGGTTTAAGTCAGAAATGACCAATGACACGCTTAATAGAAACTATGAAGGGGGTAGAAGAATGGATAGCTACACACCTCTTTGCGAGCCAGCTCTTCGGCCTTCGCGAATCCCGAAACTGTCAGCATGGGGCAATCCGAATCGAAAATACTGCCCATTTACCTCCTTCCTCTCTTTCGCTTCGCGCTGAGATGGATATGATCAGGCACTTTTCCCCCAAGTAACAATGACAGCGGGCGTTGCTCACCTCCTCTTTCTCGCGCTTCATTCGAGCTCGCGCCTTGCGCTCTTGTAATATCCTATATAGTTAAAGAAACGTTAATTCCTGTCAAAACAACCCAAATCAGGAGGACTGCCTCGCACCATTCGGTAACTTCCTCCACGCATTCTCGCGGTCGGGTCTTGTTCTTGAGCAAGTATCCCTGTAGGCTAGCAACCTGCAAACCTAATGCGTAAGAAACAAGATATTGACCGACTGCGGGCGGGAAATTATAGCGTACGCTCATTTCCCCTTCGGGAATCGCATCGGTAAAGCGCTTGGCAAGCTGGGCAATTTCCGCCTCTTCAAGTATTGGCACGGCATGCGCCGACGACGCCCTGCGCTTGGACTCGGGAAGGTTCTATAAAGCGTCCACAGATGATGAAGCTTCATCAGATGATGGGCTTTGATGGCGGTGATGAAGATGACACAGATGGCCGAGATGGGAAGAAACATTTGAAGATGCCTTCCACCTGCCACTTTGTAGCGTTGGTAAAACTAATCCATACGTCCATGCGTCCAGGTCTGCTTAGCGCGGGATCGAGACGCTCAATGAGATTGGTCGTGGCGAAAAGAAGCCTATCGGAGATGACAGAAAGACCAATATAAACGAAACGAAAGGCACGACTGAAACTACGGGCTCACCGGCCTTCCGCTGCTGCGACTCCATCCAGGTTGTTCAGGAGACCACTCAAGCTCAGCGTCGAGCCATCATTTGCTTCAGCTGCAACCTTGGTGGGCGCTGTGCGCCAGTCGACGTAGAATCGCGACTGATCCCACAGGTAAATGCGGCATCCAAGTCCTCCAACAGTAATATGCATCTGTAAGAGTAAGATGAAGAGCGTTTGAGAAACACACAGCCTCCTTTCATTTGCTTTCAGAGAATCAACTGACCGTGATGGAACGTTTCCCATTAACGTCGATAAGGTATTATCACTCATTCTACTCGCCGAGATTAACTGGATAATAAGGGGAAGAGCCAAATTACGCACCCCTTTGATGAAAGGCTGACAACGTAAATGTCAAGGCCGAGCTCGCCAGCAAGAGAATGAATGAGCGACGTCTTGCCACTTAAGGATGACGTCAGCACGATACTTCCAAATATGGGATATGGGCATACCTTCCGGCACACCATGCAGCAGATACCCACGTCGGAAGGATATTCCTTTCCGAATATAGGATCATAAATACCTGCATCTTTACGTGCACAAAAGTATTAAATTAACTCACCCCTTTCAGCATACCTGTGGAACCACATGTACTCTCGTGTGCAAGAAAACTAAAGTAGGGACGTACCAGTCTTTAGACTGCAGGAAATCTCGGCAATCAGCCAAAAGCATTTCCTTGACAGCCAGTTCGAGAACTATTGAACTCATCGGCCGCTTCTGGCGAGCGCCGTTCCATCTCCAGCATGCATATGACCTTTGGAAATTAGCCACGAGCTACAACGTCCACAGGCCGATTGCCCCTTATGTGCGTGAAGGGTTGGCGTGAGACATACGAAGCGCAGGTCTGCCTGCATTCTGCACAGTCCGTTTCATTAGGAGGGCTTGAAGCATAGTCAGATGGTCTAGTATACGCACGATGCTACCTGGCATCACGATGAAATCACGCTCTCTGTCACCGCCGGTGGGGACGCGACACTAGAACTCTATTGCTTGAGTACTTGAGTTATCTCAAAGCAAGTGCAAGGCCCTTTGTTGTGGGCTAGTGCTGGATTTAGGTATTGACAGAAGGTATAGTCTGGCTTCTGGTTCGTCGCGTTGGGCATAAGAGAAGAGCTATGTCCTATTGCGACTTAGAATGCTTTGGAGTAGAGAGTATCCGCCTCTGAGCTGCAACTCTGGGGCCTCTCTTTGAAGGGAAAGACAACAAGATGGGATTGAGACAGGAGACTCAACTTGCCGCTACAGGGTCAAGTTGATACCCCTTAAATACTACCACAAATACAGCTATTTACGAACACGAACAAGATATCAAGCCACCATCAAAACCACTATAGTACATCAATCAGACAAGGCTGTGACGTCTGATTCAACTGCGACACAGCCTTCAATAGTTCATCAGATGCTCAGAGGCATCAGTGATGCAATCAATCCGCGATCAACATCAGAACTCTTTGCCATCAAACTCTTTACCCGGTGACACCATCCCCTTGCTAGACTAGATGTCCTCATCTAGTCATCGATGTGCTCTGCCAAGTTGAAGCGCATGTTCTGCGCGCGGGTCCTTCGAGCACCCCTGCTGCGTCCTCCGATGTTTTCCGACCTTCCGTGTCGGAGCTTAGACACGTATACAGGGAGTTGGGCCCTTTCGAGCCGTTCTCGGCAAGAGCGGCGTGCTTCGTCTGCCCCTTCAAGCTCCATTTCGAGAGTGCGGATCCTTGCACGGAGGTCGACGCACAATGCCTTGGTTTGTCGGTATCGGTTGACTTCCCCTTGTAAGCCCCAAGAACATTCATACATTTCATGCTGTAGGGCGGCATACATATATCCTGGGCCCGAGAGATGATTAAAGAGCCAAGGTGGGATAGGAAGCGTGGGCGTGTCGAGGGTGTGGTCCGGTTCGGCGTAGATTTCCGCGATGTAGGGGGTGTCTTCGACAGCGTTTTCTTTAGGGAGGCCCGCAACTCGTCCATCTGGGCACTTTTTGACCCAATAGGCGGGTTGCCACTGTCCATCTTGGATCGGGATGTAGAAGTTAGGGGCCTTAGCTTCGTCATTGAGCTCATACCCCTCTGGGCAGTCCTCGGTACCTTCGAAGCGTCTAAGAGTGGTGGTAAGGGCATCATTGCAGCGGTAGGCCGCTGCGAGGACTTCCTTGTGCTCGTTTTCTCGCTTGTGGATGGTAGCAATGAGCCCTTGGGCGATGGCGTTAAGGGCGTCGGGGTCGATAGTCTGTTGGAGGACGATGGCGGTCGTACGGGGCGATACAGGAAGTACCGGGTCCTGTTCAGCGACAGTGAGAGAGGAGGACATAGGGGAGCCGGGGTTCTCAGTGTTGGGGGATTGCATTGTTTATTTGTGGTAGGGGCAGTATTCGAACTTGCAGGCGAAACTGGCGAGGAGGTCGTGCGAGTTCGGGAGTTTGTTTTGGAATTGGAAGCGAAAATGATGGAGTCCTTCGTTGAGAACAAAGTCGAAGCTGGTCTTTCTGAGTTTCGGGAGTTGTTCGAGTGGAATATGGGGTCTGGGTTTACTGAGGTAGTCTTTAGTGAGGCGTCTAGGAGTGAGGGGAGTGAGGGGGAAGTGCTGATGGAGCATTGTTTCTGAACCGTTGCTGCTCGTCCTTTTATGCGTGGTAGGGAGTGTTGCTGACGATAGAGTTTGATCAGATCTGGGGCGTGTACTTGATGGGCAGGCTCCCAAGTGGCGTCGCTTTGAGGGTATCCGAGCCATTTGATCAGATATTCTAACTTCTTTGATCGCCCTTTGAACCTGTGATTGATGATACGCTCCACTTCATACTCCTCTTCTCCTTCGATAAGGTCAGGTGGGGGTCGGGTGAAGTTAGGTCCATGGGCGTCTGTTTCATGATAAGGGGTCAGCAGGGATGCATGGAACACGTCATGGATGCCCCATGATGCAGGGAGTTTGATGCGGTAGGCCACGGGGGATATCTCGTGAGTGATTTGAAAGGGGCCATATCTTTTCGGGGCTAGTTTGGTTTTCTGATGTTTGAGACGGAGGTGAGTCGCTTCTAACCATACTTGGCTGCCAACTTGGTACTGTGACGGAATCGTCTTATCTTTTGATGATCGATTGATGGCATCAATTGCTTGTGCTCTTCTTTCAATCATCATTTTGATCCGATCTTCCGCTTCTTGGTTTGCTGATGGTGGGTTTTCTGACGGGATCAGGGTCGTTTCGTACCCCAGAAGAATCTGATTGGGCGATAAGTCGGTGGTTTCATTTCTTCTATTGTTATGGACAGCTGATGCCAGGGCAAGCCACTGTGTCCAATCTTCTAGGGAATTTGAGGTGACTAATCGGAGATATTGTTCGATCCATTGATTCTTTCTTTCTGATATTCCATCAGTTTGTGGGTGGAATGCCGTCGACAGATTCTGATGGATCCCCAACTTCTTTGTGATTGCCGTTCCAAAGTGTGACGTGAATCGGGGGTCTCGGTCACTGATTATCTTGGTTGGAAGTCCGAACCATCGATATACGTTATCCAGGTAAAGTTGGGCAATTCCTGGGCCTGTTATGGTGGACGAACATGGGAGGAATACCGCAGCCCTAGAACATCCATGGTCGACGATAGTGAGGATTGCATCCTTTCCATTGTGCATCGGTAGACCTGTAATCAGGTCCATCGCGATCTGTTGGAAAGGTAAGGCATTCGTCGTCGTTGTGATTCGATATAAGGGTGTTTTCTTCTTGTGGGTGTTGATCTTGTTCTGCTGACAAGTGGCGCATCCTTTCACGTATTCTGAGATCCAAGCGGTCATTCCTGGCTAGGAAAAGTGTTGCTTAGCCTTTCTAATGGTTTCGTCTCTTCCATGGTGTCCCGCCGAGGAATGGTCATGGACTAAGGTCATGAGGGCCCTCTTGTCTAGATTGGTGATGTCATCCTATATTTCAAGGGCGTTGACGAACTTTGAAGGGGGAATGAGTGTCACATCTTGATTGTCGCCTTTTCCTTGGTCGGCGTCAGGTGGTCTGGATAGAGCGTCTGCTGGTATATTGTCTTTTCCTGGGATATGATGGATCTCATAATCATACTCTTGAAGTTCAGCGTGCCAGCGTGCTGTTCGTCGGTTAAGTTTCCTGGGGGATTTCCAGTATTGAAGATTATTGTGATCTGATTTGATAATGAAAGGTTTGCGGGTCCACCCAAGATATTGTCGCCAATGACTTAGGGATTTCATTATGGCCAGTAGTTCTCTTTCATAGATGTCGTAGTTTCTTTCCGTTGGAGTGAAGGTGTTCGAATAATAGGCGACAGGATGTAGCAGGGGTTTTGTGCGTTTGGCCAATGTTGGTGTGTAGTGTTCTCCCTCCTGCGAGAGTACGGCTCCCACGCCGTACGCCGATGCGTCTGCTTGAAGGTAAAAGGTTTTCTCGAAGTTTGGTTGGATCAATACTGGACTGCAAGTCATCCGGGATTTGAGTTCCTCAAATGCCTTGAATTGTGCTTCTCCCCAATTCCATACTACTGATTTCTTTGTGAGGTCGAGTAGTGGTCGTGCAATTTCGGAGTATTTGGGGATGAAGTATCAGTAGTATCCTGTGAAACCTAAGAATTGCCGGACGTTTGTTGGGTTCTTTGGTACAGGCCAATCTGACACTCCTTTTAGTTTCTTTGGGTCCATACGAAGTTGGCCATGACCGACAATGACTCCGAGGTAGTCTATTTCTTCTTGTTCGAAGGCACACTTCTCAGGTTTTAGGTATAAGTCTTCTTTCTCGAGTTTATCCAGTACGTGGTGATTGTGTTTTCGGTGTCGTTCGAGATGTTCTTCCTCCGTTTCGCCTGGGAGTGGTTTGGTGTGAATGGCGATGTCGTCCATATAAACTGACATCCATCCTTCGGCTACTTCCTTCCGGAATATAGTGTTCATCATCATTTGGAAGGTAGCCGGTGAGTTGGTGAGTCCGAAAAACATTACTGTTGGTTCGAAAAGACCTTCAGGGGTGAGGAATGCAGCTTTCCATTCGTCGCCTTCTTTGATTCGGACGTTGTTGTAGCCCCATCGTACATCAAACTTTGTGAACAATGTGCAACCATTGAGCCTGTCGATGGTCTGTGAAATAAGTGGGGAGACATTTCGGTTCTTCTTTGTCCACTTGTTAATTGGGCGGTAGTCTTGTACTGGGCAAAGCTTTCCATCCTTCTTTTTAATGAAGAAGAAATTCGCGGCATAGGGGCTCCAAGACTCTCGGATTGTTCCTCTTTTTAAGTGTTCCGCAACGAAGTCGCTAACCTCTTTCAACTCTTGTTGGTCAAGTCGGAGGAGTCTTCCGGGGAGAGTTTTTGGAGCACCATCCAGTAATTCAATGGCATGGTCCCACACTGTATGTTTGGGAAGCCTTTGAGATTTTTCTTCGCTAAAAACCCTTCTGTGGCACTGGTATTCAGGGGGGATCCCTTTTATAGGGTTGTGGGTTGTTTGGGTTTCGAAAGCAATTTTGGCGACATAATATCGCTCTTCTTTTCGTCTGATAGGCTTGGGATAGTTTCTGGTTCGTGAGACGAACACCGCTCTCTTGGCATTTGGAGCTTTGAATATGATTGGTAGTTGGGTGTGGTCGATCCAACCACTTTTCCAGTCTATCTTTGGTTGCGTTGCCGCAAACCAAGGGTATCCCAAGATGGCTTTATGACTTCCTAGGTCGGTGAGGAAGAACCGGAGTTTGTGAGTTGTCGATCCTGTTTGTACATCAAGGTCGGTGTAGTACTTGAGATCGCCACTTTTATTTTCCGTTTGATCGACATTAAAGAGCTTCCTCGGATAGTTCAATTGTTTGATGGGAAGTCGAAGCCATCGTGCATATTCAAGATTCATAAAGTTTTCAGTAGCCCCTGAATCAATAAGGGCGACTGCTTCGACTCTTTTCGCGATCGAATGGACATAGAATCGTATTGTCATTGACTTTCGAGCGGACATAAATACATTCGTATCGCCTACATGCTTGATTAGGGCCGAACTAATCAAGCTGATTGAAAATCCTCGCTAGGGGCCAGCTCTTTGGCCAATTGTTGTTTTTCTTCGAGGGACATTTGGGAGAGAGCCACCTTTGCCTGGGTGTAATGATCGTTAGGGGTTTCCTCTTTATAGGACATGGTTGTTCCATCGTCGAAGTCGATGAGATTGACTTTGCCCCTTTTGTCTGGGCAGTTTCGGGCAAAGTGGCCGGGCTTTCTGCAAGAGAAACATTTTCCTCTTTGCACATCGTTGGCGTAGCGGAGGTCGGTGTAAGGGTTTTGGGAACTATAACTTGTTCCTGCGAGGTTGGCTTGTCCTCCTTGTTGCCAGTTCTGGCGTCGCCAATTTCCCTGTTGGTTTCCTCCGTAAGATTGTCCTTGCCGGTTTCCTTGCCATCCTCCTCTCCCTTTGTTGGGGAATCCCCGAGCTCTACTTCTTCCTAGGTCCATCGGTACTGGCATATTGTTCATCGACCTGGGGGCATTTGATGAATTATACTGTGGTCCTGGGGGTGCTCTGTTACAGAAGAAGTTTCCTTGGAAACTTGGCCGTTGGAATGTTGGTTGAGGTCGTGGCGTGAAGTTGGGATTTTGGTTTGTTCCTCGGTTGAGCAGGGCATCGAGAAGTTTCATAGTTTGGACGACTTCCACTGTCCTTGTCCTATATCCTTCATAGGTTTGGGGGTGTGGAGTTTTGATCACTTCGGGGAGGATTTTGGCAGGTAGTCCATTTAAGAAGAGGCGTATAATAGGCCCGTCGCCTAGATTATAATTTGCTTGGCTGACTAGTCGTTCAAAGTCAGAGGCGTATTGGTCGATGTCGGGGTATTTCATCTTGAGATGTTGGAGTTTTTCTTTGGCCCTATCTTCTTTGCTACTATCGAGGAATCTCTCGTCAAATTCAATGAGGAAGTAGTCCCACACGTCTGGGATGTCGTCATTGATCGGATCCAAGGCGTCCAGGGTTCTGCTTATATTTTTCACCCATTCGGCTATTTCTTCGCCTTCCATATTGCTAAGAACTATGGCGACTTTTCTGATAGGGGAGTCGTATCCAGGCACTTGTTGGTTGAGGCGCAGGTATAGTCTCATGGCATCGATGAACTGTTCTGCTTTCTCTCTTTTCCCATCGAAGGGATCCGGTAGCTTTCCAGCTACTTTGACATCTGCTGCTCGGGCAACTGGCTGTTGTGGTGCGGGTTGTGCTGCTTGTCCTCCAGCAGCGCCTCCTCCAGGGCCGCCGCCTCCTGGGGGTCCACCTCCGCCGCCTCCTGGGGGAGTTCCTTTTTTTAGGAATTTGGCGAATTGGTCCCTAATTTTGCTAACAGGGATTGTTGGAGGAGCGGATGCCGTTGAGGCAGCGATACTGCTGGGTTGTGCTGCAGTGAACCCACCAGCTTGGGTTGCCGTCTGCGTAGTTGTTTGGGTGGCAGTAGCCATAGATTGATTGACGATCGATTGGGTGGTGGTTTGTCGGCTAGTAGTGTTTGCGCCATACACGCGTTGAAGACGCGCAAGGGGCCCTTCTGGTTCTGGTAGGGAGATTTCTACTGCTGGTGGTGGTCGTGGGAGGATATATGCGGTTCTGATGGGGCTGTTTCTGATAGCTTTGTCTGTTGGACTGGGTTTTTCTTCGTCTGATGATTCGCTGTCTGACGAATTAGGTGTCTTCTCGTCTGGGGAAGGGGCTCTTTGGGCTGGTGGTTCGTCAGTTAGGTCGACGACTCTTGGTTCTGGTAGATCGAACTGGTGGACTTCGTCTGCAGGATCGCCTAGAACGAATCTTTGTCTTTTGTACAGTAGTTTGTACCACTGTCCACTGATGAGGACTACTGGATAGGATCTGCCCTTCTCTTTTAAGTCTAAGTCGTCTCTTAGACAGAAGATGTGGAAGGGTATTCCTGACGGGGTGTTTCTGTCGACTTTTACGACTCGTGAATTGGGTCTGAATGCTAGGAGGTCTTCGTTTGTTGGAAGGAACACTGCTTCTTCGGTGTTATCGCTACTGGTACTGGCCGTCTTGATAAAAAGAAAGTTGAGTCTAATGTCACCGCCGGTGGGGACGCGACACTAGAACTCTATTGCTTGAGTACTTGAGTTATCTCAAAGCAAGTGCAAGGCCCTTTGTTGTGGGCTAGTGCTGGATTTAGGTATTGACAGAAGGTATAGTCTGGCTTCTGGTTCGTCGCGTTGGGCATAAGAGAAGAGCTATGTCCTATTGCGACTTAGAATGCTTTGGAGTAGAGAGTATCCGCCTCTGAGCTGCAACTCTGGGGCCTCTCTTTGAAGGGAAAGACAACAAGATGGGATTGAGACAGGAGACTCAACTTGCCGCTACAGGGTCAAGTTGATACCCCTTAAATACTACCACAAATACAGCTATTTACGAACACGAACAAGATATCAAGCCACCATCAAAACCACTATAGTACATCAATCAGACAAGGCTGTGACGTCTGATTCAACTGCGACACAGCCTTCAATAGTCCATCAGATGCTCAGAGGCATCAGTGATGCAATCAATCCGCGATCAACATCAGAACTCTTTGCCATCAAACTCTTTACCCGGTGACACTCTCTGCGATGTGAAAAGGCCAAGATGGAGATGGTTCCTGGTCGAGGTACAGGCCTTCCCCAAATGAGCCAATTGGCCAAAGAGCAGATGATAATGATACTGGGATGAAAGAGTCGTATTCGGAGTTTGGAGCTTCGGTCTCCAAAAATGAATGTGGTGAAAGGGTCATCAGAGCGAAGGAGTGCGAAGCGCTGTGGGATGGCTGAGAAATGAGGCACACTAGAAGGTTGTGGAGATTAGCGCCATAGGGTTGTGGTAGTTGTCAAAGGGCCGGAGTGGACGGGTGACGCGTAGGAAGGAAGAAGCAGCATCAGGGTGTGTCTTTCTGCGTGTCTTGTCGCTGTCTGGGAGCCTGAGCAGTAAACGGCGAGTTTGGGCGAGTGAGTCAGAGTGACGAGGCAATGTGAAAAGGCCAAGATGAATGTCCTCATGAAGTATCTTGACGGCTTTCAACGTGACAGGAGGCTCGTGACGACGAACGATATTCTCGATGCAATTCCCGTTCCGAACTATGGTGTCAAGATTGGCGATCTTGCCGTTGATAGTAGTGACCCCAGAGCGCGTATCTCTACAAAAACTGGATCCAACAACACCACACGCGCACAAACGCTGGCTCTCCTTTGTCAGCCGACATATCAAAAGAGGGAAAGATGAAACAAAGCCACACATAATACTGGATTGAGCGATCCCTGATTCTAGTGAACAGGATCTCAGGTATCTCCCGGTTGAGCCAGTGACCTTTGGCCATCATCGTAAAGGGATACCAATAGGGCACGATCTTGCGTAGGCCGACGCAGGGGCAGGCGCCAGGACAGGTGCGGACATGGCATCTGGTGCCCAGACCATTCAGTCAAAAAATTACATAAAACTGGTATATCCAACATGTACATTTCTCGTAAAATCGGATGTATCCGACGGCCGGCCGACAACACATATAATTGGGAGTGGCCGACCATATTTTGCTAGGGGTCACAAATGTGATACTGATTGAGTTTTCTCAGCTGATACCAATTGTGTGGTCACTTATTATTATAACATAAATATGGTACCGGCCGACTGCAATATATTTTAAGTGATTAGAATATGGAATCAGCCAACCACTCATGCGTATGCAAAACATATATTTGGCTAATACTACTTGTATGGATACTCATAACTGTGGTATTGGCCGACCACCTTATATATTATGGTCAGCCAATACCAACTAGGTGGCTACTCACAACTACTTACATGTGGTATCGGCCGACCATCTTATATACAATGGTCGGCCGATACCAACTAGGTGGTCACTCACAACTACATATATGTGGTATCGGCCGACCACCTTATATACAATGGTCGGCCGATACTAATTAAGTGGTCACTTACAATTACTTATACATAGTATCAGCCGACCATCTTATATACAATGGTCAGCCGATACCAACTAGGTGGTCACTCACAACTACTTACATGTGGTATTGGCCGACCATCTTATATACAATGGTCGGCCGATACCAACTAGGTGGTCACTCACAACTACATATATGTGGTATCGGCCGACCACCTTATATACAATGGTCGGCCGATACCAATTAAGTGGTCACTTACAATTACTTATACATGGTATCAGACGACCATCTTATATACAATGGTCAGCCGATACCAACTAGGTGGTCACTCGCAACTACTTACATGTGGTATCGGCCGACCATCTTATATACAATGGTCGGCCGATACCAACTAGGTGGCCACTTACAACTACATATATGTGGTATCGGCCAATTACCTTATATACCATGGTTGGCCAATACCAACTAAGTGGTTACACAACTACATATATGGTATCCACTGACTATAGTGTATAAAAGGTGGAGTACTGGCTGAATATGTAGCATATGTTTAATCTTAGAGAGATCACGTATGTGTACAATAAAGTCAATTTGGAAAACTCTCTTCAGCCCTTTTCCTGAACCTCTTCCAAACATCTTTTTGCTTTGCAGCATATGCTTTAAGTCCTGGCTTTGGTTAAGTTTTGTATCGTCTCTCCCATTCTTGCTTATGATGTTTGAACCATAGAGTGGTCCAAAACATTTCATGTTTTACCATCTGCAACTCTTCTTTCCATCTTTCGTATCTGGCCCTAGCTTTCAGCCAGCTAACTCTATGAACTAGAGATGTGTGGATTTCAAAGGGAAATTTAAGGTCCAATGTATATGACACTTACATTCCTCATTCCATATGTCAGATGGTGGTCCAAGCTGACTCCCACCAATTCTCCAAAACCAAGGAAGAATGTCAGAACTTTGGCCAAACCGATTTTCTTCGGTGATGTCCTTATTGAGTCCTAGTTCATCAGGCTTTACAAGTTGATACTTTTGCAGGATATCTTGGGAAGCTTCCAAACAGAATAGTGACTTCCTTGCCCTATGGTAACTTCGGACATCCCTTGTAATCTTTAGGGCCACCCTTCGAATATCTTGTTTGGATCTGGTGTCGGTTCTGACCGAAGATGAACTTCGAAAGTTCATTCTATAGAGAATAGACTTGTGACCTAAATGAGTTCTCAGTTTTTCCAAACTGTCATTGGCTTGCCCAATACGCAATTGAATCTCCTCCTTTATCAGGCCCTCTAAGCCAGCCTCTTTTAGGCCCGAGGCCCCAATATAGGATGGCATCCAAAGGGTGAGATCTTCTGAAAAGCCTTCATTCAAATCATCTTCATACCCTTCTTCTTCGGCATCCTCAATTACTAGGTTTTCCAAAAATGCCACTTCTCCATTTTCATCATCCAAGGTCTCTCCTTTCTCCTCAGGACAGAAAGCAGGATCATCTTCATGGAAGAAGGTGACATCAATGTTCAAAGTAGACATAAAAAGTTCTGCTGTCTGATTGAACTTGGCTATTCTAGTTTGAAGCCTTTGTCGCTTTTGAAGAATGTCTGTCTTTTGGGTTGTTGTATGATTTACAGGCAAGCAGCGTATGTTTGCCCTTAATATATCTCTGGAGCATCATCATTAATATTTGAGCCTCTTATACTTGAGTGGCCTGGTCACTCACTGAGCATCCTCAATACTGATACCTTCTATTAACCACATCACAGAGCCTTGTATTCCAGAGGTTGACATATTGGCATCCAGGAGATTGAGTCTTATCTCTGCCAATGTTGGAGCTTAGAAAGAGTGCCAAAATAATAATCAGGAGTACTTTGAAAAAAAAGAACAACCAACCTTTGTCAGTTTGTAGATTATATATATCCAAAGCTTCCCCTCTTTCATTATCAGCTTTCTCTGCCTCTTTGGTCCAAAGTCTCAGCTTGTCGGCATCTAAGACAGAGCTAAGTTCTTCAAATGGTCCTTTCATGGATTCTACTCCATGGGAAGCGACTTTGAATTTCCTCAATAGAGTTTTTACTATTATTCAAAGTGAGTTTCCACTTGTATATCTATAATTCAAGTACAAGTTTCACTTACCAATTCCCACTAGTTTCTTCCAGTTTGAGTCCCTCATATGATCATTGATACGCTCTGTGAGGCGTTCAGGCGTTAGCCGGTTTGTGTTCGATTGTACAAGACTGGTTGTTCGTTGAGTGACTTGGTTTGACCGTAACACGGGCACTCAATTCTATAGACTTCGATCACTGCTTTGAGAAGCCTTCTGGAAGACGCAGCAAGTGCGTTCTTAGTTTCTTGTTAAGTATCGCTTATTACTAAGCGTGGGAAATGTTGTGATTTGTTTGAAAGATATGTAAGGGTTTTGAGAACTTTGAGTGGACGAGAAGATGTTAAGAAGCACAGAATATAATTCAAGAGAAGCTTAGGGCTTCTTCAGTAGTGATTACAGGTCTATTTATACTCGAAACGAATGGAATCTATCAGGCAAAGCCATATAGGGCCAAAAACGCGATATTGTGGACACCTCTACTCACTCCCTTTCGCGTTTTGGACAGGTCTGCACCATAAAGCCCATACTTCCTATCGTAGGGAGTGGGATGTCATGCAGAACAGTTTTAGAAGCGTATAGTAACCAAACTAGACCTATTAGAGATGGTTTGAATCCGAACTTGGAATCGCTATCTTTAGTAAGGAATAGCATTGGTACGAGTCGTAATGAAACTCCCAGACATGTATAGTAACGGATCAACGAGACAACGGTCTTGTAAAGTAGCAGGCAGTAACTTGGGCTTTTTGAGGCACGCAGCATTGTGAAACAGTTGTACGAAATGGGAGAAAGACGGCATTGTAACGTAGCGAGACAAATGGAGACGATCTGTATAGTAACGGACAAGAAGGCGAGCGAATATAGTAGGACAAGAACTGGATGATGGACAGACCGTTCATCACACAGTTCTAATCGGGATGCGTCACTAAAAGTCCCAATAGGTCTGGGTCTAAAGCGTATGGTCGACGAGTCACCGTATTAGTCCATAAGTCAACACAATTGCACAGAGCGAGAGTAGAATCAAACAGAGAACAGAATAGCCGCGTCTGTCCCGCAAACGCACTTTGGTAAATGGTTAAGGCTCTTTCGTCCAGTGACTCACTGTCCGGTAACAATCATCGTAAAGCTCTTGACGATGAGCCAAAGTCATTGATCTTGCCGAAGGAGAAATTTTATTGAAAGATGCCCAAAGAGTCTCCAATATCTCTCCATCAATATGTCCTGCCCCTTTAAGGAACATGAGGCTGAACCTGGAGAAACATTGAGTCTTGTGGGCACTTAAATGGAATTTTCCGACAGCAGGAACCACTTCCAAACTATCGGGCAAGAACAAGCTGGGAGATTTCTCTACCCTGGCCAAGAAATTCTTGTGCCATTGGCAAGCCACATCATAGGTGATAAGGGCTCTTTGGATTCCATCAGAGTTGTAGGAGATTGCTTGACAAATGGAGTAGTCAATATTTTTTTGCCTTTAAACCAAATTAAAAGTCAGCAAATGTTTGTATAGAGATATGAAATAAATTTACTGTTCTCCCTTATAAAAATCTACCACGGAATGGGGAACAAAGCAACCATGACGAGCACAAGCAGTAGCACCCACACCAGTAGCACGCAAGTGAGTTTTGTTCGTATTCACATCATTGACAGCCCTATGGTTCTGGCATGTTGATCTCTGAAAAATGTAATGGCATATAAATGTGCAAGTCATGCTATCTAGGTCCAATAAAATGTACCTCTTCATTATTTGCAGCCTGGGAAATATGCTTTTAATATGGCTTATTGGCCACCATATATGCCAATCCATCTGAAAGAGGTACATCATTCTCAGGCCTACGCATTTTCATGTGTTGGGCAGTAAAGTTTCCATCCACCACATAGTGCAATGAAATAGTGTCACTGTTTGTTATTCAGCCACTTTGAAAAACACATCTAAATGGGGCATTAAAAGTGTACTAACCTATCATACTGCTTAGCCCAATCCTCAGGTAAATTGATACCTGGCTGAGGACATGCAGGACAAAAGACAGCTAATTCTCCCTTTCCAGGGTTATTTTGGGAATCATGACCAAATCCAGTCCTTTTTCGATTGGAAAGATCTCTCCAAGTTCTTGATACTCTCATTAATTCACGATAGCGATCCTAATATTACAGCATTAGCTTCTCTATCATTATAAAATCCAGAAACTTACAGGAAGGGTATCAGGAAAAGCATTATTGGTTAGCCTTCTGAGCTTTGAATAAAAACTGAATGCTGAGGTTTTGCACTCCAGGGAATCTATAAGAAACTCGTCCAAAACATTGAACGTAAAGGCTGTCTGAGGCCTTGAGGTGGTCGAGGGAAAAAGACGATGCCGAAGAAGCTGCAGGTGTTTGTCTTCATCCCCATTGCATCTACACCATTTTATTGTGTGAACAAAGATTCCTGCCGAGTCCACCATAGTTATTTGATCGCCATGGTTCTTTTCTCCCACACTCAGAGGACAAACACCTCCATTATGTCCAAGATTCAGTGTAAAGCCCAGATTCTGAAGAGATATGACTTCATAGAATTGACCATTCCACTTCTGAAGCCTATGAAATGGAAGAGAAAGGTGAGCTTTGATAGCACAGGTTTGACACCATCCATGCTGCCCAATGCATGAAAGGCAACAGATTTCACTGTCAGCTTGAAGACAAAGAATACATTTGTCTTGCAATTGTCCTGGAGCCTCAGAATCTAGGATAATGGAAAGGTAGGTGGTCCTC
>QLOU01004726.1:0-21183 GCA_003313715.1 Russula abietina | reverse complement strand
CCCGTACTTCACTTGAGGTAGAAGAACGTGAGGTGTCTCAGTCAGGCCAGACTGGGGTGGGAAGTCAAGACATAATGGTGCGTTAATTATCCCATCCCTCTGCACGGAACCGGGCATTGTTGAAGAATACACGGACACGAATAGGTCGATTTCGTCGAGTCACCTATCACGCATATATTTGGGGGAAAGCTCTGTTCGCATGTCCACACGCCAGACAAGCCCGACGTTGTCACCAAAGAAGACTGGCGATCACTTCATCTTGACATCCAGGTCTGCGTCTCCTCCTTTCTCCTCGTGCTATCTGCACGGATGTCTTAGTGACTAACCTCAAGACTACCTACAGCACGACTCGATACGCACCGTTCAAGATGCCCTTGCACACATCTCACAACCGCAGTCCGTGGAAGTTAGCGCGTCTGGTTTGGGCAACACAAGTCGACAAGTTCTCATCGAAGCGCTTCCTCCAGTACTCGTCCTCCATCTCAATCGTGTTCGATACGATGCGGCTGCGGGCGGTATAATAAAGATCAGAAAGTCCATCCAGTTGGAACCAGAACTCGAAATCCCACTTGGTACGATTTTTTCACCTTTTTCCGAGTTGTGGCAGCCGAGGCTAAGAATTACTTTGTGATTTGGTAATTTTAGATATCATGGTACCCACTGCTCAACGACCCTCAGAGCCGACGCATTACAAGCTCTATGGAGTGCTCTACCATCACGGCGAATCTGCAAGCAGCGGGCACTATACGGTCGATGTCCTTCACCAGAACGGAGACAGCGACACAGGAGAAGGTTGGCTGCACATTGATAATGAAGCGGTGAGCCGTATGCGACACGAGGACGTGTTCAGGGAGCATGGTCAGGCAGCTGATGAGGGGTATGCTTATCTTCTCTTTTATTGTCGTACTACCCCGATAGCTACATCATGAGTTGCTTTTACTCGTCCTCTCGAGGATGTTCTCTGCCGCATGTTTCGACAAATATTATATTAGAGCCTAGGCGCTCACAATATACCTACAGACCCTTTCAAGCCAGGAACCAAACTACAGGGGATTCGAGGTCCGATATGTAGTGATATGTAGTTGCTAACACTCCAAGTCTCCGGTGCCAATTAATTCGCACGACAGGTCAGCTCATTGTACTAAAATGTACTAAGTACTGATGAGTCGAAACTGATGGCTTGCTTCGTTCAAGTTACCCGCGTCACTGATTCCTTGATTGATTCCTAGAACTTGGTTAAGTCAAATCAAGGTGAGAGCCAGGATCGCCGCGTACCTACGAAAAGTGAGTCAGTGGTGACTCAGAATCTTGTAGTACTTGAAAAGTAGAGGGGAATAAGTCACCTTGTTTCGTGCCCATACCAACTTGTCCTCAAGATTCTTGCAGAATTCTGAACATTTACCTTTTTCTAATAATACCAACCTGCACGATCTACAAGACTTGACCGTGACATGAGTCAGGAGCGCCAAATAGAACATTTCACCTATTCTTGAATGTGTGTCGAGCACATTGGTGAATTTCAACTCATTCCGACATTGTGATAGGAGTGAAATTAGCCATGTGGGGAGGACAAAACCTGAAGACTGATTGACTTCGGTAGAATCGGTACAACCTTCCCAAATGTCCGAAGGTTCAAGCGAAGGCTGTAAGAATAAGTCAAGGCGCGTGATAATGTTGTTTCTGCAGCGCATGCGGAAGCTAGCAAGGTCGTGCAGGGCCAAACCCTCAAACAATCGCAGTCCTTCTCCAAGCGTTTCAAATGTCATGGGGTGGTCCAAGGTCAAATGAGCTGCCTTTTCTATTTCAGGAACGAGTCTTTTGCTACTTGCGATCGCGTATGCAGCAAAGGCTTCAGTTCCCTTTGGGGCTGGAAATTCTCCAGACCTGACTTTGGTACGGATAAGTGGCTGGATTAACTCCAGCCCGTATTTCGGGCACGCTGCAAGAAGGTGCAATACCTGTAGTAAGAGCTGAGTATCACTGCTGGTAAGTGGCGAGGAAATACAACACCTTATCATATGAGCTCGGGCTCGGTAACACCTCGGGTCGATAAATCATCGCCAAAAGACATTCAAGCAGCGCCGAGTCTTCAGGCAATTGAATTCCTCGGATCCCATCGACAGTGAAAATGTCGAGAGAATCGGGGCAAGAGAAAAAACCTTTGAAAAACTTCGACGCCGAGCTCAGTACGGCCTTATGAACGCGGAAATTAACAAGGTCAGATGATCGAAGTATAAAGTCAGTTTCGGAACAGCAGGGTGTGCTGAAGGTTTTAAAGCGAGGTGTTGACCGCGTGGTTGGGTTACTCTGCGCTCGACGTTCCCATACGAGAATTAGAGCTAACTTCGCCTGTAAAAGGATAGATTTAACGTCCAAGGCAGTTCTGGATAGTATCTGCGATGATCACCTTTTCGAAACTGCCATCAACAACGGACCCCAAAGCTTCCCAAAATTGGCGTATGGTCTCGCTTGGTATGGACTCACACTCGCATTTGCGACCAGAATTTTGGGGCACGTCCGTAATGTGGCGCGCCATAGCGATGTAGAGTTCAGAGGATTTGAAGCGGTGCTGGTTTATTGCCAAAAACTCCGTGTAATCATGATGATTAAGCCAGAGAGAGTTGAGCTCTTTACATTTTGATACTATAATTGGGTCGCAAGCAACGGACTGCCTAAATTCTGCAAGGTCTGATGCAAGAACTGCCCGAACTCTTCCGCGGTACTTCCAGAGTTCATAAAGTGAGGCGCCTGGCATAATATCGAGTTTATCGACAAAATCCTCGATAGTCATCGGGTATGCCAATATGGTTCTCGCGGTTTGCAACGCTTCTTGTCGAAGCCCGTACCTTTGTGCAAGGGCATAACAGCGGAGTGCCGGCTCTAGACGGGTGGGCAGTAGGTTCTGTTTAGCAATGCTTTTCCGGATGTGGTTCAGAGCAGTTCCCGTTTGATACTCTTGGGCCACGTGTAGGAGTTCCATAATTTCTTCTGGAGTTGATGGTATGAGGGGGGTTACGGGTAAAATAAAAGTGAGAAGGCAGCGAAGGATTTCGCCGCCTTCCGGTAGCTGTACCACCGGTAGGGATACATTTGCGTTTCTGGAAGGATCTGATACTTTTCGAATAAGATCGCGGAGAACGGGAGAACTATCGACAACGTGAATCTTCTTCACTTTGATTTGATAAGAGTCCCCAGAACAAAGAACAATATTTGCGCCGGAGTTGTCTGGCTCGTAGTCTGAGATGACAAGACGGCGGCCTGTCATGGAGGAAGCTTCAGCAGTGATGGTAGATATGGCCTTGTAATTTACCAGGATCGCTTTAAATAAGCGTTAGGCCACCACGAAGGAAAGACTCGGATGCGCCTCAAGTGCCCCAATATGGGGGAGTCAGGGGGACCGGCTAGCAAAGCAAGTGCTACAGTTGTGGCGTCCAAGTCTGTCATAATAGAGTGCCACGCAGAGGACCCCTAACCGAGAGATTCTTTGCGCGTTGTGGATTGAACAAGTGCGGGGTGAAGAGGCGGAAGCTGGTGCCTGACTGTTTGGCGCTTGTGTAGTAAGCTGACTCTACTAATAACTCCCTCAACGGCTTCCCCACTGTGTACTACACAAACAGACATCTCCGGTTCTCAAAAGATCCAAAGTGCCACAGCGGGAAAAGAACGTGTGGCGTACGCATACAGAATACTGCGCAGCAGCTTCGATCATGGTAGTCGTCTTGTCTAAGTTACGTCTGTTGCTGACCGCCACCATGATCAATGCAACGCGGAAGTCGATGGACGTCTCGTGAAAAGTCACTGAAAATCAATGACAAGGGAAAGAAAATGTTCAGAGGTTCGATTTGGGCACTCACTGGTTACGGCGACCCCCTTGGCCCTTGCAGAGACTCTCGTACAGATTTTGCACTTTGGGTCGCGAAAAAGTTGGCGAGGATCGGCGCAGTAAATCGGACGCGCTGGATTGGCCGAGTCGTCTGGGCTGGAAAATCGGGACAGAGCTTTTGTGCCTCCATTTCGACTTGTAGCTGAAGCGCAAGATTATTAGCATATGTGAATGGGCGGGGACGTACAATATAACCAATGTAAGGAGTGCGTCGTGGCTGCGCGTGGAACGGAGCGCCCACCATCACGTGCCACTTTGTTGATTTTCTTTTCTTTTCTTTACAGTATCTTTTCTCGTTCTTTTTCTCGTTCTTTTTCTCGTTGACCTTATCGCCTCATGGCCTCATGCTCGACACAACAATTCTTCAAGCCAAGCGTTCCAATCGTCACCCTTCCTACCTTCACTGCCCTGCTTCTTTTGTCTTTCTTTTTACTTTCCTTTATTTTACACCTCTGGTCTCACACTCGCACTCTCGCTTACTGACATCAAGACACTACTTCGCGGCAGCTGTACGCACTTTCATTTATCTTTCTTTAGTACTCCCTTCATTTGGTTATACTCTTGCTATTCAATCACCATCTCCGGCACCCCCGAGGTCGCCGTTACTAGAAGTAGCGCTCGTGTATTTAAGACCGCCCTCTGGCTCGTCGAGGAGGGCATTACCAGCATCATCATCATCATCATCACCATCCATTCAAATCCAGTTTTCCTCTCTTTTCTCGTTTACCTTCGTCTTCGGAAATCGCTCGGTGGAACTGCTGTCCACACGACCTCGGACGATCCGTCTCACATTCGCTTTTATCAGTCAACCTCTTCTCTCGTTTTCTCTCCCCGTTTATCTCTCTCCTCTCTATTGGGACGACCCCTTTCAATCTCGCAGCCTCTATCTTAGCTACAGTAGACAAAGTAATAGGTTAGGGCATGCAGTCAATGTTTAACACGTTTAGATTCTACTCTTGGAACATTCGTCAAGAGTGCCAGTCTAAAGTACGGACTGAAGCTTAGGTTTACCATAAGTACTGTTGAGGTATGTTTAAACTTTGAAGTCTAAACATATTCAATAGTACTTAGACGGCAAACCTAAGCCTCAGTCCGTAATGATCACTGTAAGGGATATAGTCGGAATCCTCGCCGGGCTTGGGCACCTCAATCAGACCAGGACGCAGAATCTCCATCTCCTTCGCCTCAACGCCCAATATCGCAACCTTGTCCAACCTCCCCGGTCCCAGTCCGTCCCGTCGCTCGACTCCTACACCCCACGTAGAGCCATCAAGCCCTTCCCTTCCATGCAACGCGAGCCACGCATCTACCAGTCCGTTCTTCTCAAGGAAATCATGATCTTCGGGGCTGATGGCGTTGAAGTCTCCCGCGATAAGTCCACCACCGCATCCAGGCTCCCGGAGGAGGTTAGCAATGATCTCCATCTGTTCAGTACGGTAAGGGAGCGTGTCCTCAAGAGAGTCGAGATGAACGTTGATGAGGCGATAGGTTGTGGTTGGGGTGGATGGGGAGATAATATCCACGGAAAGCGCACACCTCCCATACTTGCTAGGGAGCTCGATGCGGTAAACGGGTCCAAGAATGAACTTCGTCCCTCCTTCGACCCCATCCCCCTCCTTCTGGGACTCCAGGTCGAAGGAAAAACGCTTATTCGACAGCAACGTCATATTCGCAAAAGGTACTCCCTCGAACGACGTTTGGTCCTCGGCGTCCGTCACCAGGAAGGCTTCGCGAACTTTTGAATTGTCCAGGATAGAGGAGCGGACGTCGGAAGCGACTTCTTGGAGAAAGATGATGTCAGGACGTTTGGCTTCCTCGAGGATACCACCGAGGATGAGTTTGGCTCGTGCGATGGGACGCGAGGAGAAGGCGTCGAAGTTCCACGTTGTGAGAGAAAAGTCGGGCATGAGAGAAAGCTGCTGTGACACTTGGCTCGGTGCGTATCTCAAAGATACTGGTTCCCAGAGCCGGGAGAACGACTGGAACGCAGAGAGAGTACGCTGGCACAATCTGCTGGCGGCCATGCTAGTAGCGGCGAAGTCAGGAGTAGTTGACCATTAATCAGGAGTAAGTTGGGACGGCAATGTCATGTGCCTTTGTCACATGACAAGTCGTGAGTGTTTTGTCGTAGCTCACGTTCATTTGAGATATCTACTTGACTTAGCCAGCGAGCGGGCCCGTTTAAGTCTGGGACATCATCAATCTCGCATGCTCTTGAGCCGCAGAGATCACAAACATCGCAGCGTCTGTTAAGTACGCCTCTTCTCGAGAATACAAGCTCTGTGATCGGCACGGCCAGTACCTCCGTCGCACACTTCCCGCCCATCCCTCAGACTCTGATACTGTACAGCATATACCTTAACGGAGAAAAGACAAACATTAGTAAGCTACTATTACAAAAAGAAAACGTGCTTGACCAGTAGAAGCCACTCATGATGTACCTATCGGCGAAGTGCGACAATAAAAGAGAAGATAAACACACCGCTCGTCAGCCACCCGCTCAGCACCATGTTCTCCGAACACGTCCTCATGTCGCACAAGGCTCACTTCTTCTTCATCGATATGCAGCCAAACTTCCCCTGACTCGCCGTCTCCGTTCGGGTGAAGAACATCAACAGAATAGTGACCACTACCTGCATATTCGCCGTGATGGTAGAGGACTCCACAGAGCTTGTAGTGCGGTGGCTCTGAGGCTTGTTGAGTAGCGGGTACCATAATATCTGAAATGATCAAATCATGAAGTGCTCTTAACCTCGGCTGAGTGAGAAAAGTGAAAATCGTACTGAGTGGGATTTCAAGCTCTGGTCCAAACCGGATGGACTTTCCGATCTTCGTTATACCGCCCGCAGCTGCGTCGAATTGGACGCGGTTGAGATGGAGGACGAGTACTAGAGGAAGCGTCTCGATGAAAGCTTGCCGACTTGCGTTGCCTAAACCGGACGCGCTAGCTTGCATAGACTGAGGTTGTGAGATGTGTGCAAGGGTGTCTTGAACGGTGCGTATCGAGTCATGCTGTGGGTAGAGTCTTGAGGTTAGTCACGGGACACCCATGCGGATAGCACGGGGAGAAAGGAAGAGACATGGACCTGGATATCGAGATACAGCGATCTCCAGTCTTCTTTGGCGACAATGTCGGGCCTGTTTGGTGTGCGGACATGCGAAGAGAACTTTCCCCCGAATATATGCGTGATATGTGATTCAACGAAATTGGCCTATCAGTGTCCGCGTATTCTTCAATGCCCAGTTCAGTGAAGAGGGGTGAGGTTATTGACGCACCAGGAAGCCTTGACTTCTTCCCATCTCAGTCTGGCCTAACTGAGACACCTCACGCTCTTCTACTTCGAGCGCAGAACTGGCAGGATGACGAGAAGAAAGTAGCGCGGACAACTCTTCGTCAAGTGCGTCAAGGTATAGACAAAGGAACTCTTCCGCATCCTGCTGTTGGCCGTCCTATACAGATTAAGTCAACACATATTAATAACAGGATTAGACTACGTGAGCGCGGGAACGTACGAGCAATGATTTAAGCTGCCTCTTCTTTTTCATCGCATCATACATGTACGTTGGCTCAAACGCATCAACAACGTTATTACCTTTTTTCTTTTCATCGGCCCTCAAGGTCCCACCTGTCGTCGGCTGCGACAGCTGCTGCTTCGAGGGCGACTCGTCCTCAACCAAGAATTCCTTGAAGAATCTCACCGTAGCATCCGCCAGTGGTGTTGCACCACCATCCGTCTCAGGGACTCCTACTCCGCGCTGCCCTTTCAGATCGCGCAGTTCCTTGAAGAGGTTCCAGAACGGAGGGGAATATACAAGTAGCTGCAACACGGCATTCGCAAAGCATATGTTACTGGTATTCACGAGCCCACGAGGACGTAGGCGTGGGAGCGTGAGACTGGCAGTTGGACGAGAGGTGGAAACGGAGGAACCGATGGAGGGGAGAGCAATGTTCGAAGAATTTGAGACAGAGGCGACACCTGTATCGTAAGATACCGGCGGTGTGTTCGGTAGGGGCGTTGGGATTGGTACCGGTATAGGAGTGGGTGCATGTGAGGATGCAGTAGTTCCTGGTTCTACACTCGGTGTAACAATACCCGAGTCATGATGCTCGCTTCCTTCCAGAGGATGAGACAACTTAGCGACCGCAGCAGCCGTGGGTGATGCACCGGATGGAGGAGAGCTAGAATGAGCTGGGTTGGTCATGTCGTGACCGTGAGAGGTTGCTCCGATTTCGTTGGTCGTGGGTTGGATGACATTATTTACTTGCTCGGGTTGTCCGTCGGTTGACGGGGGAGACGAGGCATCGGGTGAATTAGCAGGTGCGGGGAGGGGGTGATGGTTGGCGATGTTACAGAATGGATACGACGATGGCTGATATAAGATGGGGTCGTTCCAGTAGGTGAAAGCAGAGAATGCAATCGGGGCAGCATCGGTGCCTTGGTGTAAGGCGATGTAAGGACGGCGGATGTCTTTAAGAATTTCGATAGGAATGGTGTAAGGTCGCCGGTTCCTTGCTTCTTGAACAAGGTCGTTCCATAACATACAGAAGTCGTGTTGCAGTCTCGGATCGGTATCGCGTATGTCGAATTTGGAAAGTGTCGCCAAAATGTTCCAATTATAGTTATCAAAACGAGAGTATTGGCGAGTAACGTGAATCAAGATCGCAAGTAACACATTATCGCCTCCAAGATCGATGTTGTCCCAAAGATCTCGCTCTGGTAGGCCAAATGCTCGGGCAGCGATCGTAACCCAACTGTCATTTCGTTCCCGCACACTGACAAGGATCCGTGCAATAATCGCATGCGCCAACATAGAAGAATCTGTACCATTGCCTATTGACCAACGTGCAAGAATGAGTCCTGTCTCGACAGTTTGTGGCAGTTCATGCTGAAGCGAAAACAAAATATTTTGAAGGATGACTCGGAACGGATTAGGGGAGCTGCGCATTAATTCGTTTATTGCACCAAGGGTGATGTCAAGTCGACGAAGCTTCTCCGATTCGTCGACCGAATTAGAAGTCCAAGTTCGGTGTAAAAACCCAAAAAATACATCCCTGAATTTTTTGACAAGTTCCATGGGAAGATCTCCTTCGAAATTGATGAGCTTTGAATTGAAGAAGCCAGGGATGGCCTCGAAGAAACTCTTTAGTGAATCATCGTCGCCCAGAGCACTGATCGTCCAGTCCAAGATCTGCAGATCGATCTTCGATGACCGTTCTGACGCCATTTCCTCGGCTGCCGTCTCCACGTCTCTTAACATCCGACGACGATAATACTTCCTAGAGTAATTAATACGGCCAAGTACCGAGCGCATAATCCGCTGAATGCGACTGTTACGAAAAGAAACAAAATAACAGAAAATGGAACAGACACCAATGACGAAAAATAATAATTGGGCGGTTACATATGCCAC
The DNA here is from genome assembly GCA_003313715.1 of Russula abietina. Taxonomy (NCBI): domain Eukaryota; kingdom Fungi; phylum Basidiomycota; class Agaricomycetes; order Russulales; family Russulaceae; genus Russula; species Russula abietina. The sequence goes on along the minus strand of QLOU01004726.1, from coordinate 11,888 downwards.
GGTGGCATGCAGAAACCAGGCTGGTGTAGAAAGCGGTGAAATGTACGGGCTATCCTGCCGGATTAATGGCAGCAGTGTAATCATTCCATACACCAAACAGAAAAGCCCGATCCACCAAACCACGTAGCAGAACACTTCGTGGTTGACGTTAAACAGAAAAATGGCCAGCCCGCCAAAGAAAAGGAACAGTGAGAGATGCAGTAATATTGGCAGTCCTTCAACGGCCCACGGAATATGCATCTTATCCACGCCCCCTGAAAAGAATGCACGCATCCGCGCTCGCTTTTCTGGACTGCACCGCGCAGGCTGAGCCCGATGGAGATATCGACGTGCCCATTGTTGTAGTGACGTGGCCCACAAAGCACAGCTAACGCTCATCACAAGGCTCAAGAACCAGAAAGTATTCACCCAGATAGCATATCTCGGAGGAGAGAATGAGGGAGGAGTGGCGACAGGGGGAGGAGTGGTTACGTTCGGGTCTGCGAGAACCTGATAGATGTTGCCGAGGTAGAACGTGGAGACATCCTGACTGTTTGGCCTTAGGTCCTGGACGGTAACAGCAAGAAGGGCAGCGACTGAGGCAGAGAATAGACCGGTCTATGGTATCCAGGTTCACACGAAATGATAAACGAATACCGACACGAGGACTCACAAAAATGAGAATTCCATCAGCGTCTTTTTGCCAACGGTCGACCATCTTTTTATCCTCTTCCTCTGCGGCCTTGGCGTATATGGTGAAGAGTGGCCCAGAGCTGTCCCCAAAATTGGATTCTCCCTGCGATGGCCGGTTCGCCGTCGTCGCAGGATGATCGGGGCGGTCATCTACTATACACAGTTGAGAAATTAGCGGAGACGGGTCGAATCGAGAGATAAGGTGACACACCTGGTCCGCCCTGTCCGCCGCCCACCTCAGGATCTGGGAGTACGTTTTGAGACATTTACGGCGAACTGTGTACGGAGCGTATATAGAGTCTGGAAACACTTCAATGGGCACCTTGGGAAGGCTGCTGCAGCCTGCCGCATGGAGGATATGAGAGGGGCCGCCGTTGAATGTTTGTCATTGTTTGACGTTGAAACCCTGCCCTGGGGTTTGCCAGTTTGCCATGGGACGCTTCGTTGCTCTCTGGTTGACTATAATTGTCTACTAACTGTCAGGGACACATATCCTCGAGCTTTTCGCTCTATTGCACCTCGTTCAATTTACTCGTAACTTCACCGAGTTCCCGCAGAGACTGGCCCAAAATATCTGTCGATCCTCGCCATGAAGACGAAAATATTCAAGCTATTCAAGGACTGACAAGTGCAAGAACGAATTTATAAAAGTATCTCGAGGGAGGAAAATGGTTCAAGATGAAGTTGGGCAGGTTGGAGTGGGTCAAATTTACGGTGCGTGATCCGCTCATGCGATCCCATTGTTCTCAATTTCCAACCGTCAACCACCATCACAGGGTTCCAAACTTTGATATCATTTCTTACAACAACCTACTCTGTATGATGTGATTACATCAAAATCGTCACTCGCGACATAGGCGCAACAGCCAACTGGATTTTCCAGAGGCGTCAGGAGATTTTCGCTTCCTGAAGATATCGATTTCGACGACGATTAATTGGGGACCTACTGGTTTCTTTTGATGTATTCACCGCGAGATTTATTTTTTTTTCACGGTTAATCAATTCCCGAATCACGAACTAGACAACGCTTTTTCCTGAGCCCGATTGGCTTGGGAAAGAACGCTTTCTCGTTCGTCCTTATGCATGCTCTTTCGCGCTTCCGTTCAACCCTTGAATCGCATCTCTTCCACCAACCCGAGAGTCTCGAGACACCATGTCCGCAGAAAACACCGCGTGCTAACGAACGTTTTCATCATTCCTTTACGCCCGCGCCCATGGGCTTTCGAGATCAAACAGTCACATGTGGTGGCACAACCTCGACGTCGACGTCGACGTCGCCCCAGATCAACAATGCCAGATACCCTACCCGACGCCACCATCACAGACATGGACACGCCGACAGCCGCTATCGATCAAAGTCAGGATCGTCGACACCAAGGCTGAGCGTGCCCGATCATATCCAAACAGAATCAGCGGGATACGTTCACCGCGTACAGACGACGTCCACCATAGATTTGCGTTTACACTACTGTAGTACCTGGCCCGTGTCAACCAGCCATAACAGTACTAGTACTGTTATTTTGGTAGGAACATAGACGGTAGCGCGCTGTAGCGCACGTAGTCCAAGGTACCATCAAGCAATTATTGATGGTCCGAATCCACCAAACCACCGTGTCTCTCCTTCACTGAGCTTCCCATTTCCGTCGGCGTGGATAATCTTATAGTACAGTAGAGTACACAGGGTTGCACTTTAATGACGCACAATGAGGTATAGTAATCGAAACCTAAGAAAGACCGTTGTGCCGTGACGGCTACTAGAACTCGAACTTCTCCTTAATCTCATCACCAATTCTCTCGGTGTGTAGGCGATCATGACGACGTTTGAGGAGATACCTCTGGATGGTATATGTTATCGTTAGGATACCACACGTGGCGGCGTACCAGCCGATCGTGTCGATAGTAGCGATCGTTGTCGGGCCATAGTGTACCCCGTTACCCGAGCCATAAATGTTCACGAACGTTGAGGTCAAGCCAGCGAGGCCAATGAACAATCCTGGGACGAAGATACTGCTCAGAAGCCAGACATAGTTATATTTGAAGCGCCACCAGAGGTAACACTGCCCGGCCATGCCAATGCCGCAGCAGGTGAAGCCGATGACAAGTCTGTTCAATTGATTTATCCCACGCGTTAGCTTAGAATGAACAAAAGAGCCGTAGGAACCCCTTTTTCTTAGAAAAGGGAGGCAAGTGGGAAGAAAAGGACGTACAAAGAAACATTCCGCACGTCATTCACCAGCTCGCCAACCTTGCCAAGGTTGTTTGAATGATTCAAGATCGTCTGGGTATTAGGAAACGAAGAGGGGAGAACGAGGAAGCCCGTTAGGATGATCCACATACAGAAACACGACATGAAGTTGAACCGGAAGGGAATCGACTCGAATACCATATCTGTGTAATTCGTTTGCGCAACAGAACCGCTGGTTCCGAAGGTTCTCATTGCCTCTGATCTCTTCGGGGTCGGTCTTTCTGGCTGACCGTGCTCCAGGTTTGTATTCTGAAAAAGTAATTGATTGATCGAATAACCGACGGTGACATGAGCGGTGGGGGAGTCGGCCGTGCCGATGTCAATGGTAGAGAGTGGGTAGGTGTCAGGCATGTTGACGGGGAGTGGAGGTGTCGAGTTGCTCGCGGCTGAGATTGGAGCGACAGGTTGAGAGTTTGTGGTGGGAAGGGAGGCGAGAACCTGTGGTCCGAACGTGGAACTCGACGATGGTGACTGCGGTCTAGCGACCTGTTCGTGTTTGGGCAAGGGACAGCTATGTGTGTATCGCTTGTCGAGGACTGCGCCCGAGGGAAGACTAGGTTGACCATCCTCTCCAATCTTGACACAGATTTGTGCTGCTGATACCGAGAAAAGCGGGGAGGGAATCCGGGATGATGCCATCGAATATGCACTGTGTGCGTTTTGGGGGCCTGGAATAGGGGAGAAACTCTCATTATATGTTCAGTTTCGGGGACCACCGCGGCGCTACGCCAGTCAGCAAGGCGCTGGACCTAAGCCTAATAGAGAATACTTTGGTTTGACAGGTCGACAAATACTGTAAACAGCAATATAAATGCAAGTGGACTAACTCAGGGAGGCTTTGAGATACCAGTGTGAGATTAAACCGATCACAGCTTGGATGACCGTGACTGCTGAGTGCTTTTTCATCCGAGTCTGGCACTGCCTATCACACACTGTGCGTTCTCTCAAACCTGGAGAGTAGCCGGGGCTTGTCAATCTATTCGTGGACAGAATAAGCTGGGGCCTGGGGGGTTGGAAAGAAAAGTTATTATTGTTGTTGTTGTTTCTCGAGAAACGCCAAAACGCCTAAACGCTGAACACACTTTCTCATGCTTCATAGCTTTACAGCATCCGGGGATAGAGAACCGATGGAGGGGCGTTGGGATTGGTGTCGATATAGATGTAGGTGCGTGTGTGGCTGCAATAATTCCGGTTCTACACTCGATGCAACAATATCCGAGTCCTGATGCTCGCTTCCTTCCAGAGGATGAGACAACTTCGCGGTCGAGGTGATGTCTTGCCGCCCGGCGGCCACAGCGGGTAATGCACCGAATGGTCGAGAGCTGGAAGTAACTGGGTTGGTCGGTGAAGCGCTTATCAACCAACGGGCAAGAATGTGTCCCATCTCGACGGTTTGTAATATCTCTTTCAAGATTGATGAGCTTCGAGTTGAAGAAGCCAGAGATTGCCTCGAAGAATCTCTTCGGAGAGTCATCGTCGCCCAGAGCGCTGATAGTCCAGTCCAAGAATTCGAAATCAATTTTCGATGACGCCATTTCCTCGACTGCCCTCCCCATACCTCCAAACAACCGACGACAATAATACTCCTCCCAGTCAAAAATAATGGTGAAAAAAATTGACGGTTACATATATTGTGGTGGTAAACAGAAACAAGGTTGGCGTAGAAAGCGATGAATTGGACGGGCTATCTTCTCGGATTAATGCAGTGTAATCATTCCAAACAACACTGAGAAAAGCCCGATCCAATACACGCATTCGCGCTCGCTTTTCCAGTCTGCACCGCGCAGGCTGAGTCCGATCGAGATATTGACGTGCCCATTGTTGTAACGACGTGGCCCACAAAGCACAGCTAACGCTCATCACCAGACTCAAGAATCAGAGGGAATTCACCCAGACGGCATATCTCGAAGGAGAGAAAGAGGGTGGATTGGCGACTGGGGGAGAAATGGATGTTCGTGTTACGTTCGGGTCGACGAGAACCTGATATATGTTGGTATGTAGAATGCGGAGGTATCCTGACCGTTTGGTCTCAGGTCCCTGGATGTTAACAGCAAGGAGTGCAGCGAGTGCGGCAGAGAATAGACCGGTCTAAATTATTCCGATTCATATGCAATGATAGACGAATGACGATACGCGGACTCACAAAAATGAGAACTCCTTTAGCGTCCTTCTGCCAACGCTCGACCATCTTTTTGTCCTCTTCCTTTGCGACCTCGGAGTACATGGTAAAGAGCGGCCCTGAGCTGTCCCAGAAATTATGGCTGGTTCCGAGTCGGTATCGTCGTAGGATGGTCGCAGCGGTCATCTACCGTAACTATAGATAGTTGAGAAATTAGTGGAGACGGGTCTAATTAATGGGTGACCCACCTCGTCCGCCTGGTACGCGACCCACCTCGGGATCGGGGGGGCGCAGTTTGAGACATTTACAGGTCGACAAGGCGGCTGAAGATAGGTGCTTGATAATCGAGGTCGAAGTTGTCGAGAACGCTAGTGAATTGCGAAATGGGTTGATAAGAGTCGAGGTACTGAATGGGTACACGAGGCCCGAGTCCGAGTCATCCCAGTGTCATCCCACGTGCCACTGGCACGTGTATCTTAGGTGGTCCGTGCGTGGTCTACTCGCAGGTATATAAGCCTCGTGCCTCTGGTCGCTGGATCCCTTACCACTCTGGCCTTTATGGCTTAGATCAAGTGTAGTATCTGTTCTTAATAGTTTAACCACTATTATGAGGGCACCGCCCTCATTTCTGGTTATCTTATTTTTGCCGCCCTTGTTCCTTGGGGCTCTGCTTGCAACCCCGGGACATGATGATCTCGCCGCTGCACTGTTGGCCTGCGTCGTCGGGGGACCCACTCCTTTGACTCTTTCTGCCATTCATCCATCCGGTAGTGTGTTGTGTGCCATTTGGCAACCTCCACAGGTGGCAGATAAAGTCATTTGGGTGATTTCTTCTTTTACTCCTCGTACAAGATTATATCTTCTGTAAATCATCTTACTCTTGTTTTGTGTCGAGGGTGAATGATAAGCAATTCGAGTATTGTTAGGTCTCAAGGAGGTGACTCGTGTACATACGTGCGCCTCGATCCATGCCTTGGCCAGTGCAAGCTGTACAATGTTGGCGTTGAGTAAGTTAAGCTCATCCAAGTTCGTTTTGTAATTCGTTCCTTTTTCTGATGAATTTCTACCTAGAATTGAATGTTTGTCTTTCTTTGACGTCGAACCTTGCTCCTCGCCCAGCGCTTAGAAAGATGCAGCAGAGAGTCAGAGACGCGAACCGCTTTTAAAACCTCAATAGGGCTTTGTTGATGAGGACGGAGAAGGTCGAGGTAATTGTATATTGCGAGCAGTAAGGCTCTGATATTTATCGTACCGCGTATATCCCAACGGAGAGGAAACGCACAGTAAGCTACTATAACTAAGAGAAAACGTCCATGAGGAGAAAAAGCGACCCATGATGTAGCTATCTGGAAGTGCGACAATAAAAGAGAAGATAAACACACCGCTCGTCAGCCACCCGCTCAGTACCATGTTCCCCGAACACGTCCTCGTGTCGTACAGAGCTCACTGCTTCATCATCGATGCGCAGCCAAACTTCCCCTGAGTCGCCGTCTCCGTTTGGTTGAAGAATGTCAACAGTATAGTGACCGCTGTCTGCAAATTCGCCGTGATGGTAGAGGATTCCATAGAGCTTGTAATGCGGTGGCTCGGAAGGCCGTTGAGTAGTATGCACCATAATATCTGAAATAACCCATTCATGAAGTATCCTTTGCCTCGGCTACCGCGAGAAAGGTGAAAATCGTACCAAGTGGGATTTCGAGTTCTGGTGACAGCTGAATGGACTTTCCGATCTTTGTTACGCCGCCTGCAGCCGCGTCGAATCGGACGCGATTGAGATGGAGGACGAGAACTGGAGGAAGCGTCTCGACGAGAACTTGCTGAGTTGCGTTGCCCAAACTAGACGCGCTAACTTGCACAGACTGAGGGTGTGAGATGTGTGCGAGGATGTCTTGAACGGTGCGTATCGAGTCGTGCTGAGAGTAGCGTATTCAAACTCGACACCTGTGCGGATAGCACGAGGAGAAACGAGGAAACACGGACCTGAATGTCAAGATGGAGTGATCGCCAGTCTTCGTTGGTGACAACTTCGAGCCTGTTTGACGTGCGGACATGCGAACAGAACTTCCCCCCGAATATACGCGTGATATCTGACTCAACAAAATTAACCTATACGTGTCCGCGTATTCCTCAATGCCCAGTTCAGTGCAGATGGATGAGGTAATTGACGTACCAGGAAGCCTTGACTTCTTCCCACCTCAGTCTGGCCTGACTGTGATGCCTCGCGTTCTTCTACATCAAGTGCGGCACTGGCAGACTGACGAGAAGAAAGTAGCGCGGACAGCTCTTCGTCAAGTGCGTCAAGGTATAAACAAAGGAACTCTTCCGCATCCTGCTGTTGGCCGTCCTATGAACATGAGGCCAGCACAAATTAACAACAGGAGACCGCTACGTGAGCACGGAAACATACGAGCAGAGGCTTGAGCTGCCTCTTCGCCTTCATCGCATCATACATGTACGCTGGTTCAAACGAATCGACGATGTTATCGCCTTTCTTCTCTTCATCGGCCCTCGATGTTCCGCCTGTGGCCGGCAGCGACTGCCTTTGCGTCGAAGACGACTCCTCAACTAAGAATTCCTTGAAGAATCTCACCGTGGCATCCACCAGTGGTGTTGTGCGGCGACCAGTCTCAGGCTCGGATACTTCTGCTCCGCGCTCCTTCAGATCGTCCAGTTCCCTGAAGAAGTTCCAGAGCGGAGGGGAATTCACAAGCAGCTGCAAGACGGCATTCACAAAGCACATATTGCTGGTATTCACGAGTCCACGAGGACGTAGGCGTGGAAGCGTGCTTAGCGTGGCACTGCCAGTAAGACGAGAGGTGGGGATGGAGGAACCGATGGAAAAGGGAGCAAAGTGCGAGGGATTTAAAACATCAGAGGCGACACCTGCATCGTAAAATATCGACGGTGCATTCGGTAGGGGCGTTGGGATTAGTGCCGGTATAGGTGTAGGTGCACGTGTGGATGCAGTAGTTCCTGGTTCTGCACTTGGTGCAACAATATCGGACTCCTGACGCTCGCTTCCTTCCAGAGTATGAGACAACTTTGCGGTCGGGATGATGTCTTGCGGCGCGGCGGCGGCAGCTGCTGCGGGTAATGAACCGGAAGGACGAGAGCTGGAATAAACTGGGTTGGTCGGTGAAGTCTTGTCGTGGCCGTGAGAGGTCGCTATGATTTTGCTGGTTGTAGTTGGATTATAGGACGAAGGCGATTCTATGACGTTGTTCACTTGCTCGCCGCCATCAGTTGGTGGATGAGATCGATGAGACGAGGCAGGTTGTGTGGGGAGAGGAACAGAAACGTGAGCGGTCGAGTCTGGGCGATGGCTAGCGAGATTGCAGAATGGATACGACGACGGCTTGTACCGAATTGAGTCGAGAGTATCGGTGGAAACAGAGAATGGAGTCGGGAGAGCATCGGTGCCTTGATGTAATGCGATGTAAAGATGGCGAATCCCAATGAGAACAATGATAGAATCGTAGTAATGTCGTCGGTTCCTTGCTCCTCGAACAATCCGGTTCCATAACGTACAGAAGTCATGCTGCAGTCTCGGAAGGGTATCGAGTATGTCGAGTTCGGAAAGTGCTTCCAAAACCGTCGACATATGGAAATCAGAGTGAAGGTATTGGCGGGTAACGTGAATCAAGATCGCGAGTAACACATTATCCCCTCCAAGAGCGATGTTTTCCCGAAGGTCTCGCTCCGGTAGGCCAAATACTCGGGCAGCGAGCGTAACCCATCTGTCATTTCGTTCCCGCACCCTGACAAGGATCCCTGTAACAATCGCAGGCGCCATCACAGGAATAGCATCCGCATCATTGTTTATTAACCAACGTGCAAGAATGGGTCCTGTCTCAACAGTTTGTGGCACTTCATGCCGATGCGTGTACAAAATATTGTGAAGGATGACTCGGAACGGATTAGGAAAGTTGCGCATTAATTGGTTTATTGCACCAAGGGAGATGTCAAGCCGACGAAGTTTCTCCGCATCGTCGACCGAATTAGATGTCCAACTACGGCGTAAGAACCCAAGGAATACTTTTCCGAATTTATTGGCAAGTTCGATGGGAAATTCTCCTTCGAGATCGATGAGCTTTGAATTGAAGAAGCCAGGGATCGCCTCGAAGAAACCCTTCAATGAGTCATCGTCGCCCAGAGCACCGATAGTCCAGTCCAAGATTTGCAGATCGATATTCGATGATTGTTCTGACGCCATTTCCTTGGCTGCCGTCTCCACATCTCCTAATATCCGAAGACGATAATACTCCCTCGAGTCATCAACACGGTTAAGTACCGACAACAATCCCTGTAGTACTATTATAATGTCATGTGAATAATCCACACTGTAACGTAATAACGTGTGCCTTTGTTTTCAAGGACTTCACAGTCCCCCTAAAGTTATAATGTGAGTTATAACGTCCTCCCCTTCAGATCATTTGCCCCCTATTTGCATTATAATCTCCGTCATTGAACTTGTGCAAAGTTAAAACATGCCGTATCTATTCCCAGTTATTCCTGGTTGCGGTCTCAGATCAGGCTCCGGGTCCCTCCACATTATAATGTATCTTTCACTTCCTGGACCACCCACGCTGTACTAACACAATGTTATAACGTCTCATTGCAGTTTTGTCCCCATTAGTCATCACCCACATTATAACTGCAACTCCATGTTATAATGCCGTTTGCAAGCATTCATCGATTCATCCTTTGGACGGACGCGTCACACATGGTCTCCCCAGCTGTACTACGACATTATAACTCCAGGTCATGGTCTCCTTTCTCCGAGTCCACATTATAATGTATGATGCATTCCTTCCGGTCCACTCCACATTATAACATCCCCTGGATCTGCTGGTCATTCTCCGGTTCTCCCTCGTCCACATTACATGTATCACACCCCCTGGTCAACTGCACAGTTGTCTCTCTTATTAAGAATTACTGTACTACAATTCTATGGTTCATGAGCACTGTGACGTAGTGGCATCATGGTGTCATATTTTCTTTCGGTGCGTTCAGAGCCCGCTCTTTGGCTCCCTACAATCTGCTACCCGCCTCCTCCGTGCTTGCCACTCTTCAGCACGTGTTTCTTCAAAGCGTTGCAACGCGTTAGGGAGTTCTGCGTCTTGTTCGATGCAGGCTGCCTCCAACACAGCGTATTCGGTCTCGACATCCTCACGGCACTTGATGGCCTGCTTGACAGCCTCTTTGAGAGCGCGTACCTTCTGATTCATACGTGTATCAGAGTGCTTCTGCCCGGCGTGCTTGAGAGAAGAATTTTCCGCGTGTAGATATGCTTGAGCCCTTTGGGAGTCCCAGCATGACACATCAACAATGAGCGCGAGACAGTTAGCACCGATTTCAGGTTTGTTCAAGTCGCGTGCATACGCTGGTGTTGCATAAGGTTATCACGGCGCGCAAACGTCTTGCCACATTCACATACGAAAGCTGCAAGAAAACAAAAAAAAAGAACAAAACAGAACACGCCACCCCGTATCAGTTCGTCGTCCATTGTCATGCTACTTGCCATCTTCCTTGCCGATTGATTGGCCCAGATGCACCGAACAAGGACCAAAAAAGGGCGCGCCCTCCTCTACCACTATAGCTTTGCGTATGGTGTGGCCCGGCCCAGCGGTACTCTCGTAATGTAACGAGGCGAGGGAGGGCGAGAGGGGCCAAGAACACTTTGACGGACTTGTCGACCCGGCGCTACATTTACGACATTGGCTGTTGGTTCTTGAAGCACGTATAACGTGGCAGTTTCTTCACATTTGGGTGCGCAGCCATCTTGGAAACCACCCACGAGACATTGTCGGGCATCGAGCAGCCATCGATCTCGCTGCTGGCATGTGGCTCCGGCGCACATGGCCTATATTGTGTAGCTGTTGCTTCGAGACATGACGAGTCTAGATGCATATCGATGAACGAAATCGCATGTGGAGGAGCCACACCAGGAGATGGTCAAGGAGGGAAGTGAAGGGGCCAAAGCTCAAGGCCCTTGAGGGTTACACACGATGCACGTTTGGGGCTTGTTGTCATGCGGTGTGTGAACTAGTCTTGCACGACGATGAGATTGTTGTGACGTTGTCCGACTCACGATGGCCACAGTACCAAATTAGCCATCATAGGATGCCTGTGCCAGTGTGTTAAGGCTACAAGCGCACAAAAAGCAAAGGAGGGGAACACACTGATATTCGACACAATGCTCTCTCTCCTAGTCGAGCGGCCTTGAATACAAGTCGAAGTCCTAGTGATCATGTTCGAGGTAAGGGGTGGCGAAGGTGTCGGAAATGTGGGCCCAGATGTGCATATCAACGTTGGGCCGGCCATACAGGAAAAGAGAAAACTTCAGAAAGAGTAACCACAGCTAAATGCGGGGGGTGTACCTTTTTTCACATGGATGCGGTTAGCGCTAACCATTGCTGTCCAAGGTAAAGGAGAGAGGGGCCGGGAATGAGGAAGAACAGAGGGAACGGTTACGAGGTATGAAGATCTTGGGCATGTAGTCGCACCAGTGTGGCCCATGGGAGGGTTGTACTCCCATCAATGTGAACGTGCTACTGAGTGTAGAGCCAAATCCCAAATCCAATCAACAAACGAAGCACACGCGACGCGTCACACGAGTAATACAATCACATGAGAGTAAGGTCAACGTTGTAGGGGCCAATCTGTCGGTCACAATGCGTAAACATGTTTTCTAGCCAATCAGGTTCTGAATAAATCGGCCCTCCTTTCTCAAGAAAATAAGAGACCCCTGACATTACTTTGAGGTTGTCGGAGGTCATGGGTTTAGGGAATATCACGGGTGACCCTGGGGTTTTTTTCAGGCACCCGCACCCGCCCCGCGAAATACCCGCA
>QLOU01004694.1:0-14832 GCA_003313715.1 Russula abietina | reverse complement strand
CGCCAATTCAACACGGAACTGTGTCCGACGTTTGAGAGTTGTTTTGGAGCGTTTTGAGTACGGCCCTCGCCTTTTCTTGCTTTCCTTTTCCAATGCAATTATTTGTGCACTTTGAAGAGCTTCGGTGAACCTTTTGAGTTCGGATTCCTCTTTAATATCCTCTTCGATGTCAGAGACACTGTCATCAGGGTTGTTGTCCTCATCGACGTCATGGAATTCCCTGATAACAGGGGTGATGTGATGGCGCGAACAAAAATCTGTCAAGTCTGGGTCCAGAACAGATTCCGTGGGTGCAAGCGTGGATGGGTTGGAAACAAGAGGAGCGCTTTTCCTGCTGCCAGTGGACGGAACTGGTTGGGCTGCAAATGTTGAGTTTTTTCATTGGTGACATCAAAATGGACTCACTTTTATTTCTCTGCTTCTGATTAGCAATATGTATGTTTCTTAAGTTGGCTCTTGCGGCCTTTGACCTCCGCGGCATTTTGGATTGGGTATATCCAACTTGGGTGGGTTACATAAGATTTCGTTGCCTAGAACATCACGTGTATGATTACATAATAGATTATGTAAGCTTATCAAAAGCGCACACAAAATTTACAAAACCTTTTAATTTAACTCGTTAAGTAAAAAAAACACATTTAGTGTAATAATCTGTATTTCTGCTTCTTCTCTGTCAGTAATACATTTTTTTTAAATTCTACTGCCCGAATATTGTAGAGGAGGATCATATCTACCAGTTATGGGCTTTAAAAATGTCAATTTTTGAAATGTGGAAACAGAGAAGTAAATGCGGTGAATGGCAGAATCTGCTTATATAACACGTGTCGGTTCCTAGCGACGCCTGCCTTACTGTACAGTAACTTACTGTCAGAAGCGAAGAAGATCTAGGGCCCGTTCGACTACAGCTTGAGTGCTAGCCGGCCCTCCGAAAATCGCCGATTAACTTATGCTAACAGACCTGTGCCTTGCTAGCCTGAAAGGACGCCATTAGCCGCGACCACGCGTAGTAAGATAGCACTGCAGCCGAACGGGCCCTAAGTAATAAGGTGTTCACTGCGGTTCGACTGATCTTCCATCGACGGAGCGGTTTGGCTGAGTTGGGCTGATACAGTAGTTATTTTCGCTAGTCACCCAACGCCGATCGAAAGGAAGCCCTGAGAATGATACTGTATGCGGCGCCGCGAGGTTGGATAACGGAAGTAAAGTAAGTTCGAGACGTCTCACTACTCCAGATGGATCAGAGCCTGTGACAGGCCAGAACGTTGCCGAGTTTTTTCCTCTCATATCCGCTCCGTGGTATTGTAGTACCCCTCACTGGCACGCTGGGGGAGTAAGTTACCAAACCTACCGCTGTACAGGACATACTATTATGAAGTGGGGGTTTGGTTTGGTTCAAGTCTGCAAATCGCATGGCGAATGGGGTGCAGTCCCGTAGCCGAGAGATCAAGACCATCAGAATGTGGGTTTCTTCGCATGAGAGATACACAAATTGATTGTTATCGAATGTTGCATGACTTGAATCGATGATGAAGATGGGGGTTCAAACTAAATATTATCTAATCTTCCCACGGTAGCAGTTCCCTGGGCACACCACACCACTGCCCATGCAAGGTCATGCAACACCCATGCAGTGATCTGCTGGCAACACTCCCTGTGGAGGTATGTTTCTGGCTTGGAATACACCCTTCACACTCCTCGCAGTAATCTCTTAATCCAACCCACCAGCTTCTATATGAAATCCACTATTTTGCAGCGTCTGAAGCCCTGCCCCTCACGTGCCGACGTCTGCACAATATCTTCAAAAATGTTTCTCCCACTGTGCACGCCGACTACCTCATAGCACGCTACACAAAACTCCCAAGTTGTCGTCGGCCAAGCGTTATTACCTACGTCCTTCGCTTCCCCCTGTGCACGCTATCTGTCCTCGCCGCGCTCCTTGATAGGCCGTCCTTCCTTCACCTGGTCCAATCATCATCCAACACCGACACCCATACCAACACTAGTACTGGGATGCCCCACGCCAACCGCGACCACCAAAACCCCAACCCCAACCACCGATACTCCGACTATGCTAGTGGCCCACCCGAGCTTCCCAGACGGCTCTTCAGACAGCTAAGCACTTCAGGGGCCGAGGCCCTCCCTCACCTACACTTTCTGTACACGTCAAGTGCGCCGCAGCTCTCACGACGACGACCAGACATAGACTCCTTCGACGGCTATCCGCTAGCGCGCGCCGTGTCCGCCGGCGCGGTACCTCTCGTACGCTTCCTGCTCGACCACGGTGCATCTCCTCGTCGGAGGGACGCACTCGCCGTCCGGATAGCCATCAAACGGCGCGATCTCTCCTTGGTGCGCTTGCTCGTCGAGCCACCGGACGAGCGCAGGACAACAGGCAAGCGGAGGAAACTAGCCGATCGCGTCAAGGCCACATCGGAGATGCTGAGACTTGCTGTGGTGTGTGGTGCGCAGGATATCGCAGAGTATTTGATGAACGAGAAGGGTTGCGTGCCTGATCTTAGAACCCTCTCGTTGCTCAGGTATTGTGAAATTTTCTTCTTCGTCGGTGATTTGTCTAAACAATGAAGTCTCGCGCCAGCGTTGTGAACTTTTAGGGCACAGTGTTAGAGAAAATTGTTATGAGGCACCAGTCTGCAAAAATGGAAGTCAAAGTGGCCGCGCAGGCTAATTCGTTGTCCCAATTTTTTTCGGCAAAACATTGGCATGTAGACTGACCTTCCAACTCAAAAAATAAAACTCTGGGTTTTTTTTTATTTTTTTTAGATTGCTGGCCTCTCCCGTGTCGCCCAAGCGCTGCCTTCACTCCTTCTGACTGCGGTGCTCCTGGCATTCTTCGAGGCGGATAAGACATCCGGAAACCTTCAGCGATGTCTGGGATAGTTCGTCCAATACTTGTTCAAGAGGAGACCCCATCTTGATTCTACGTTCAAGCAGTTCAGTACACAAATTGCATCTCCTTTGAAAGAGAAGGAATGAACTGGTTCTAGCCAATGGTCATCTATATCGACGGTGGGATTACATGAACAGCTTTTCTCATCTTATCACGAACGTAACGCCTTTCACGAAGCTCGTGCTCGTGCTCGACTGGCCAGCTGCCTTCATAGCCCATTGCATACCCAGAGCTTTTACCACCCCAACGTCTTAATGGACGCCAAAACGTCACAGGAGGTTTCTCGACTGTCATTTGCCTACGCTTCCGTCTGGGCCGCGCAACGAGCTGTTCGCTTTTTTGTAATTTTAGAGAGATCATGGGAAAAACATCTCCTTTCGATTTAACTTCGTGTGGGGATGGACGTGTATTGCAGTCAGGGGATAATCTTAAGGACACGGACTTGCTGCGAGCCATCTCAGCCAAAAAGAACGGAGGACACGATGGAGATAGTAGAGCACTGGCCCGGATAACCTTTTCCGCCTTTTGAGGACGACTCTGTCCTCGCTTGAGTCGTGGCCATAAAAATACACGGAGAGCTCAACTCAACTATATAAGCCTGCGTAGACCTTAACAATGAAGGAACGTCGACGGCAGCGGACAGTGCCTGCTGTCTTCGGAGTTCCGCTTCTCGGTCATTGTCTTCACAAGGAGGTTCCCATAACCTAGATAAATTTCAGATGGAATAATAATGACCTACGCTAGAACTCACGCTCTCACGGGCAGAGGTTTTAGTTCCAATGAGATGACTTTTGGATCATTTGCCACAGAAATAAGCCTGAATGCTTGGGTGTGTTATGATACGCCAGTTTTGCGATCGTAACAAAGGCAGATAGGGCCAGACTTACGAGCGGGCTGGGGCACTTCGTGTAATGTTGATCGTCCTTCCGCTGAACTAGAGCGCTTTCTCCGTTTTCGTGCACGGGGCACATCGACGTCTAGGTTTGCTTTGAGAAGCTCATCAAGTTGCTTAAGCTTATCATCATCCGCCACAAAGCGAGTGCTTCGAGGGAAGAGGGTCGCGCGGTCAACAGCTACAGTTTGCTGTTCGTATAAAGGACGCGAGTTGGTGAATGGTGGGATTGGAATCATCCCTTGTTGAGCTTTGTTTGGTCACATCAGTCTTTTTCATGTCCTCAACTACTTTAACGAAAGTCAAAACAGTCGCAAGAACCAAAACAAAGCAGCCTCTAGCTGAGCATGATGCGACACCGGCACCCTCATTAAAGAGACACAAGCCCAAGATGACCAAGGGCGAAGAACGTACTCACAAATCAAAATCAATGCCCGTCAGAGGGGAAGGAACCAAGCGGGCGACGTCAGCGGAAGAAGAGACGCGTCACAAAACAGTATCAGATACGCGCAACCATGCCAAACGCGCAACGCATCCGGAACGGAAGCTTCGAGGGCCGTGGAGAGCACCTTCGCCGTCACCTTCGCCATCACCAACGTCTGACTCTGAACCCTCACCCTCCAAGGAAGACGAGCCTGAGGTGCCCCAAGAGGAAGATAGTCCTGATGAAGAGAACGAGAACGTACACCTATATGGTTTCTCAACCGACGAGGACTCCTCGGATGACGATTTGGATGTCGATGATGATGCCGTCATTGATGTGGGCTCACTCCCCACTGTCGCCCGGGATGATGAGACCGTAAAAAGAAAACTCGAAAGGGCAAAGCGAAACCCGGTGCGTGTGCCTTCTCATTACCCACTTCGAGCTGTAAACATGACTTATCATACCCGTTCCTCAGGTATCAGAAACGGGTGTGGTTTATCTGAGCCGGATTCCCCATGGTTTTTATGAGGATCAACTACGTGCTTACTTCTCCCAGTTCGGAGAGATATCGCGTCTCCGCCTCTCGCGGAATAAAAGGGTGCGTCTGCCCGGGCACTGATCTCCCGTCCTGTGTACCGAAATTGCATCAAGACAGGCAGATCGAAACACTACGGCTTCATCGAGTTTGTATCAGCAACCGTTGCTCAGATTGTCGCGGAGACGATGGATAATTATCTGCTCATGGGCCATATTTTGACTTGCAAGGTCATCCCGAAAGACGACGTTCACCCAGAGCTCTGGGTAGGTGCGAATCGCAAATGGCGCGTAGTGCCCACGTATCGCCTCGCGCAGGCACAACACAACAAGGTCCGTCTGCCTGCTTCTCGTCTCAATGATGGCCGCCTGACATGGCTCTTTCAGCCTCGAAACGAGACCCAACGACGCACTGCAGAGAAACGTTTGATGAAGAGACAAGAGGCCCGGAAACGGAAGCTTGCCGAGGCGGGCGTAACGTACAACTTTGACAAAGTTGGATATGTGAGTAGCTCAACGCCTTATGCTATGGCCAATCAACGTTCAACGTTCGACTCTTCTTCACACAGAAAAAATCCAAAAGCACGTAGACGCCATGTACTTCATTACCACTGTGATACACTAGACAAGTCGTCTCACATGAATTGTCGATGTCTTGGGCTCTCGATCTCCTTCGCCCTGGCCAAAATTCGTCACTCTCGAACGTGTGAGACCGTTCCGATCCGGGCGACCCTGACAGTTGTCATTCGCCTTCTCGAAAACTCTACGGAGTTAGAGTGCGATGTGAATGATTCGCATGACCAAGATAAACAGCGAGATATTACACTAAATTATCAGATTTTTATCCCAATTATACGGATCCCTACTAGAAGAAATGAAAACGCAAAGCTCTATGAAGTCGTCTTAACACCGCCGAGGACTACGCCATGCGACAACTCTCAACTTTGGTGACATCTGTCGAAGAGTCAGCACACCAAATCACATACGTCATATCGACCCACCATCGATGAAATCTTGCTGCTTCTCGCGGGAGTACTGCTCCAGTGACTCGTCCTTAGAGATTGTTTAACCAGATTCAATTGTTGACACCATGCATGGCTATGGCACAGCTCATTCCACAAACAATCAACTATTTCTTTTGTAGGTACAATCTGGATTATAATCCGAGATTTATTCTAACCGGACAGGGTCCGTCAATACCCTGTCCGAATCGCGCGCTATTGAAAAAGATCATCTGGGATGATGGGGCCAAGTTTTGCACAGGCGGCGGTGATTATAGTACATGTGCGGTCGAGCGGTAGCGCGTAGAGAAAATATCTCCAAGGATGAAGGTCGTTACGTTCGGACTAAAATTGGTGAAGTTCGCTAAGCGGTAAAACGCGCTTGGGCTTTTATTCTGATGATTAGAGTCGGGTTGGTTGAGTACCAGAATAGATACCAGCTGTCAGAGGTACATCAACGAACCCTTCAGACGACTCCTGATGGGTGGCCATCTTACCTAGGACAGCTAATAACACCGTCAACATGGCAAAGCTGAAAAACTGGATTGGCCTCCGACTTGAAACATCGATGAGGAAGAAAGATCCCAAATAACTGAGCAGAAGTCCTGCCACGCAAACAACCAAGCTGCCTACGACAACATTGTGCAACGACTCGTATATGCCCAAGGTCACGGGTGAGCCAATCCCTGCCCGAGTAAGGAGAGCTGGCGTCAAAATTGAAGACGAACTGAGACGGAGACCATAGTAAGCGACCTGTCAACGGCCGCGCAGGTCAATTATTAACATTTCGCTATCCAATATACGAAATGGGACTTGCATCGATGGCAAACCACGAGTAAGCCGCTCCAAAAAGGAGTGAAAGGTTACCAGGCTGTGTAAAGTAATTGATGAAATCACTACGGCTTTGGCGCGGTACTTCAGCACGCTGGACAACAGCATCTGGGTAGACCGCGGCGAAGCCACCGTCGGGACCGAACACATTGTCGATGTCGGTCCTCGCCCTCTGTATGCTCCGGTCAATGTCCATCGTAAACCGTGGTGTTTCCGGGGTGGTGAGCCTGAAATAAAGAGCGATAGCGCCCGGAACACAACCTAGGCCAATGAGAATACGCCAAGAGTAGTCTGCGTGCTTGAGGTCACCATTATCCGTAAGGATGGAGTCTCTGTAAGCATGGACTGTTATTAGCGCAATGAGGGAGGCAGCTAGGACGAGTTTAGTTTTAGCGACCTCCATGTATAAATTGCACTGCGTACCAAAGTTTCCCCAGGCCTGAGCGGCGAATATTGTTGTCATGAGACGAACACGGCTGCTGGTCGAGGCAAACTCTGAGGAAATTACTGCACTCAGAGGATGATCCCCTCCCACGCCAATGCCCATGCCCATGATGAACCTCCATACGATGAGAACAGCGATAGTATTCACTCCAGGACCAGATCCGACAAGTACCTGGGCGAATGTAGATGTGAGAATGATCATTAGTTCAATCCCATCTGAAATTGACGTAATTAGATCATATCAAGACAAAGAAGTTGATGGCCACGTACACATGCGTTTACGGCCAACGATGTTGGCCAGCCATCGAAACAACAGTTGCCCGAAGATACTCCCAACAGGCGCCGCCACTTTGATCCCGAAGTCCTGATTTCTGGAGAGCCGCTGAGTCAAGCCAGGTCCTGCAAGTGGTTGTCAAAGGGCCCAAGTCAGTCCACATCCAGCAGCATTCTGAGTGAGAGGTGTGACCATAAATATATCCTAGTAGGACGGACGCCAAGTTGATCGCAAAGATATCATACCTAAACATTCTGAGATAAGGACAGAACAGGAGGTCTGGCATGAAAATGATGAAGACCCACGTGTCCGTGAAAAAGTCTGTGCCGGCGACAAAGCATAATTTAAGATGAAAGCGGCTTTAAGCACCGTGATGGTGAATAGGCGTGGAAAGAGTGGATGAAAGAGACTAGCGACGCACGTGAGGCTACCTTCGTCGATATGCCTCAACGCTTCTGCTCTGATTTCGTTCAGCTCGTGGACTGCTGTGCATCCGAGTCCGCAGACGTCCCCTTCCCGAGTATCGGAGAGGTGTTCCGAGTCGTTGTCGATATCATTTGCCCGCATATTCAGTTGGCGGCGGTATCAGCGCCGGGGGATTGCCAATACAGTGAGTACACGGGGAACGAGGGGAATGAATGCAGAAGTCCATGGAACCGCTGAGTGGGGCTTTTATGGGAAAGTTGGAAAGGACGCACACGATAAGAAATGTGAAAAAAACGCCATCCCTCGGCAGGGACACCGAATATCCAATACATGAACTTTCTCGAATATCCAATACGTATGAATTAAAACAATTTCGCTCTGTCACCGCCTACTTGGGCGGAAAAGAGATACGAGATCAATTGTTATAAAAACAAGTCCAGAAATGGCAAAATGGAGTGGAAACCCTCCAAAACGAGGTCCTTCAGATCTCGAATGCCTCCGTCAACTCTCAAAAGATGAAGACCATTTGCTCGACGACATTCACGTACCACCAGCGCAATATAATGTGTCATGTCAAGTGCGTACATCACACAGCCCTGGCCTGGTACCTCAGTATGACAGACGCTACGATGATCGCCTCATGCGTCTGTGAAAACCCCGTGCCGACGACTAAGATGAAAGCGTCTTTACTGTAAAGCACCGTGACGGTAAACAGGCGTGAAAAAAGAGTGTAAAGGAGACTAGCGACGCACGAGAAGCTACCTTCGTCGATATGTCTTGATGCTTCCCAACGTCCCTTTCCCAAGTATTCGAGAGAGGTGTTCCGAGTCGTTGTCATATCATTTGCCTGCATACCGGCGGCGGTTTCAGAAGCCCATAGCACCGCTGGGTGAGGGCTTTATTGGGGGTATAGGCACAAACGCAAACGCAAACGATAACAAAAAACGACGATGCCCGCCCAGGAATCCCTTCGGCTTGGCATGTGACCTTGCCGAATATCCAATACATGAACTCTCTCGAAGAATATCCAATATATATGAACTATCTTGTCGAATATCCAATACATGCCTCCACTCAGCTGACATCGAGAAATGTTTGGGAATGATTGGCAAAACCGCAAAAGAAAAGGGCAGAGAAAGACCACAGCAGGCTGTTGGAGCCTGAATCAGCTGCCTGATCGGCCTGATCATGCACCACTGGCACTCGTCCATGAACACCTTAAATTCAAGTTGTAAGATTAGTACCTTATGATGTGGAGGGGTCCGAGTCTTTTTACATGTAATGGTTCTCTCGTCATCACCCCCGGTCAGTAGCATTGTATTGTACCAACTACTGTACAGTGTGGGAAACGGAATGTTGAAATCGAGCTCGGCTTTGGTTTCATTTTTTATTATAAATACTTGTGATTACATTTGGGCCCCTTGCGCGTTTGCCCACAACCACTCCTTACACTCTGTGAATCCCACTCGTTTTCCACTCTCGCGTGCCCCTTTCTTCCAACAGAATCTTATCAGAGTAGGATCTCCTCAAATTCAAGCTAATGATGTGCTGGCTTCTGCGGGCGTGTGCCTCGTGTTTGCCTACACTCCCGTTCCTTTACTAAGTTTCGTTTCTTTACGTTCTATGATCTTTCTCTTTATTCTTATCTTACTTTACGTCATCCCTACCTACTCCGTACAGCTACAGCCCTTCAGCGGGCTCTCAATTCCTTCCCCCTGGCCAAAATTTGTCACTTAAACTTGTGAGACAGTTAGCGTCGGTTACAATCCGGACGATCCTAACAGTTGCCATTCGTGCACTCAGAAGCTCAGGCTCAAGGGTAATTTGGTACTAATTAACAATAATTTGCATGACCAAGAAACAGATACACAACAAGATATTACAATAATTTGTCCCCATTTTACATCCCAACTATATGAATCCGTACTAGAAGAAATGAAATCGCTAGGCCTTATGAAGTCGTCTTAATGCAGAGGACCATGCCGATGAACCACGCCATTCCGCAACTCGACTTGGGTGATACCTGTCGAACAGTTAGCACAGCAAACCGTGTACATGATATCAACCTACCGTGGATGAAACCTTGCTGCTTCTCGCGAGAAAGCTGCTCCAGTGACCTATCCTTTCATCGAGCATCAAAGTTGATCCTATGCAAGTAAATATATGTGACACCCGCAAATAACCCAAGGCTAGAGAACCCCATCAACACGACGACGTATTAGTATCGGACGGTCGAACACTCACATTGCCTTTAATGTGCTGTCGTGGTCGCCTACTTTGAAAAATATCATCTGGGAGACAATGGCGCCGAGTTTCCCACATGCGGCAGTGATTCCATGTGCAGTCGAGCGATAGCGCGTGGGGAAAATCTCTCCGGGTCCGGGGATGATGAAGGTCGTTAAAATTGGTGAAGAAGTTTGCTAGGCAGTAAAACGCGACGAATGCTTGGGCTTTACTCTGATGATTAGAGTCTGGGTCAGTACCAGGATAGATGCCAGCTGTCGGAAGCACATCAACGAACTCTTCAGAACTCCTGATGGGTGTTCGGTCATCTTACCTAAGATAGCTAATAAAACCGTCAACACTGCAAAGCCGAGAAACTGGATTGGCTTCCGACCCCAGACATCAATGAGGAATAAAGACGCATAATAACCGGGCAGAAGTCCGGCCACGCAAACAATCAAGCTGCCTATGACAACATTGTGCAACGACTCGTATATGCCGAAGGTGGTGGTGAGATCCGAGGAGGTCACGGGTGAGCCAATCCCTGCCCGAGTAAGGAGAGCTGAAGTTAAAATAGAAGACAAATCGAGACCGAGACCATAGAAAGCGGCCTGTTGACGGCGGCCGCAGGTCAGTTATCAACATCACACCACACGAAATGGGACTTGCATCGATGGCAAACCACGAGTAAGCTGTTCGGAAGAGGAGCTTAAGGTTACCAGGCTGTGCAAGGTAATTGATGAAATCACCAAAGCTTCCGCGCCGCGAATCGGCGCGCTGGACAACTGCATCCGGGTCGACCCAGTAGACAGTTGCGGAGCCACCGTTGGGACCAAGCACGTTCTCGATGTTGGTCCTTGCCTTCTGTATGTCCCGATCTATATCCATCGTGAACTGTGGAGTTTCCGGGATGGTGAGCCTGAAATAAAGAGCGATGGCGCCCAGAACGCAACCTAGGCCAATGAGAATACGCCAGCAGTAGTCTACGTGCTTGAGGTCGTTGAGGTCGTCAGAAAGGATGGAGTCTTTATAAGCAAGAACTGTTATTAGCGCAGTGAGAGAGGCGGCTAGAACGAGCTTAGTGTTACCAGCCTCCATGTAGAAAGAAATGGCGCTGCGTACCAAAGTTTCCCCAGCCCTGAGCGGTGAATACCATTGTCATGAGACGGCCACGGCTGGTCGTTGATGCAAACTCTGAGGCAATTACTGCACTCAGAGGATAATCCCCTCCCACGCCCACACCCATGATAACCCTCCATACGATGAGAATAGCGATAATATTCACTCCAGGACCAGATCCAGCAAGGGCTGAGCGAATGTAGATGTGAGAATGATCATCAGCTCTATCCCATCTGAGATTGACGTAATTAGAACATGTTAAGACAAAGAAGTTTATAGGTCACGTACACATGCGTTTACGCCCGACGATGTCGGCCAACCACCCAAACAACAGTTGTCCGAATAGATTCCCAACGGGCGCCGCCACTTTGATCCCAAAGTCCTGATTTCTAGAGAGCCGCTGAGTCAAGCCAGGTCCTGCAAGAGCCCAAGTCAGATCACAACCAGCGGTATTCTGGATGAGAGCCGCACCTGGTGTATGACCATAGACATATCCCAGCATTACGGACGCCAGATTGATCGCGAAGATATCATACCTAGACGTTCTGAGATGAGGACAGAACAGGAGGCATGACATCAAGGTGATTAATGAAGACTCACGCATCTGTGAAGCCGGCAACAAAGCATAATTTATAATGGAACGGACTTAAAGCACCATGACGGTGAACAAGCGTGGAAGGAGAGAGATAGGGAGACTAGCGACGCACAAGAAGCCACCTTCGTCGATGTTCCTTAATGCGCGAAGCCCAGGGGCACAGTACCCGCCGACCTCCCTCCGCCTGCACAGAACCGGCTACAATAATCTGAATTTCCGAGAACCGGGAAGCTTCCGCATCTCCTGCAAGTGGCCGCATATCCTTCTAATGCGGTGCTGGACGGCTAGTCAGAAATGATACAATAAGTAGTAAGAAGCGGAAACATACAGTAAGTGCGCCTCGCAATAATCCAGTTGTTCTTGAGTGTGAGTGTTGAAAAAGCCGGGTTGATGACAATCCGGTATTCTACATGTTGGAGGAGGAGGAGCGAGAAAAGCCTGAGGACCCCGGCATGTCTCTAGCGGGAGTTTGTACTTGAGTTGTTGAGTATCAGTGCGGGAATACGATGGTATAGCAAATAATGATAATTACCTTGTACCCCGTGACCATAATGGTGTTGCCCTTGAACAGTTTGGAGAGATGCGGCGTTTCCTGATCTTGGTACGTGCGAGGGCTGATAGCTATCATTCCACTCACGGTTCGGCGCACCGCCTCGGGAGGGTTGGCTTTGTTGCAAAGCTGGCGCGCCGTGCTGCCCCGCCCTTGCGGCATTTCGGTCGTCAAACTGGACCTGCGTGTTCGAAGTGGTATGCCCTAAGAAACTTGACTTTAGCATGGAATTTGACAACGCGGCCTTGTGCTCACTAATCGACCCGGGACCTGCGAGTCCCTCGCCAACAGAATTGGTCAACCACTGGCGCGATATAAGGGTGACCTTGTGACTGATCATGCTCGTGGAATGTATTCACTACAAGCTTTTTTGGTTCAGCTCGTGAACCGCGGGCCCGGGGACGTCCCCTCCATGAATAGTATCCGTGACTTCCGAGTTGTTATCGATATTGTTTGCCTGCGTTGAATGCAGAACCTGAAGTCCATAACCACCTCGATGAGGAATATCATGAGGCATGAGAACTTTTAAAATGAATTCAGAGTCAGTTCAAGTTCAGGGTCCAGGGTTGGACGATGTCGGTTAGCCCGACAATCGCCTTCAAGTTGGCATAGAACAACAATCGAACACCGCCTTCTCATATCACAAATTGAACCTTTTCCCAAGCCAGCTGTCATCAGTAGCAGAAAGGGAGAGAAAGAGACACGATTGGCCACGGAACCCTCTGTGGACAGCCAAAGGGCACAGCCTGGTATAAGGGGGAAGCGAACCATCTCGTCTGCCCTGACTCTGACGGAAGCGCGCATTTGTTAGTAAACTTTCTGACGTTTGACGTAGTAATTCGAGTTCCTGGGCCTGGCATGGCAACCTGTGAAGCACCATTCTATTACAGGCCCAAAGCTATGCAACGTCTGCTCGAAGAACATCTAGAGGGACCAACCTGAGCATCAATATTGCAGGGTTCATGGCAGTGTGTTCAGTCGGTATTCGACGCCCTCCAAAGAGGGTTGATCACACGTCACATGGTTCCCACCACTCGCACCATCTCCGTCACCCCACATTCTGCACAGGTAAGGCCAACACGTACTTCTTGGGCCTGGCGTGCCCTGCAGTCCGATTGGGGATGTGTTACAGCCCGCCATGGAATGTCGCTGATAGGCCGATCCAGTTCTAGACGGCAAACAGTCAAATTCTGGGTGTGGTTCGGTAACTTCGGTTTGGTTCGGTTCTGCAGATGAGTTGGTAGTGCTGGCATGTTACGCAGGTGGCAAGATGGAATATCTGATCTGCACCGTGACTATTAGATTCCGTGTTCCTAACGAACCTTCGGAGCACGTGATCAAGTCGCGCCGCGTGGAGTGAGAGCGTTTCTTGTATCCTTAGCCATCATGGCTATAAATGCCGAAGAATTTCGTCCTCATCCGCGTTTATTATATATAGGTTTCCCGGATGGCGGCCCACTACCTTCGGTTGTAAACCTGTAATTTCTTTGCAAAGCGTAACTTCTGCAACATACAGGTTGGAGGTAAAGGGAAATGTAAGGTACTTACACACAATGGGATTCAATCTACTGATTCTGCTCGAGTGCGCACTGCGCCTTGACTACTTTCCGGTAGATGTTTCGGGTTGTGCGCGCGGAGATTGGGGTCATGGTGGTTGTGGGGTAGTTGCCGTGGTGAAATCCATGAACAGATTTACAGTAAGAATCACTACAGTACGTATATATGTATTGACGCAATCACAGTGGAGAGACTGACTCCGAGTCGGAAAATGCTGCCCCAGGTGGGAGTTGCGCCGCACTTGATCCAATGATCCAAATGATGATCTGACCAACCAAGCAGAGAACTCGGAACTCGAAAGCGCCACCTAATGTCATAAAACTAGCCGTAACATGGGTAAACCTTTAACATGCATATGGCGGGGTAACATCATGATGTCCGTCACCCCAGAGTACACCAGGCCAAGCCCTAGCCTGGCAACATAACACCTTGATAATGCCACCTCGACAACCATCCAATCATGTGTGTAATGCGGCGGCAGAGCCTGTAGGCAACTGAGCCTTAGATGGTTGATTCACGTTTTATGTACGTATGAACCTACACTACAACCCGAAAGAGAATCCAGATAAACAAATGAACTACAAATGAACTAGAACGAAAACAAACGATTGTGGAATAGATAAATTACTGCGCAGGGGTGGTTGAAATGAAATCGAGAATGGTACCAAAATTCGGGGCCGAGAAGGCATACAGGGACGAATGCAGATGCAGGATCCAGAAGCAGAACAGGATGCGGCAGCATAAATGAAGGGCGGGATACATAGGATGTCAAGAAGGTACACCTCGTGGGCCGCGGGGATACAATCGCATGCTGAGAATTGCCTTATGGAATCTTTCGCAGAACGATGCCGTTTCGCAGTTCGATCTGATTGGCAGCTTAATCAAATACAAAGTGGTCAGCGAGGTCGCATATGATGAAGCTTTACGCGACTGCACCTCTTAAGTAGCCTTTGTGATTTTCGTTGGACAGCTCCTCCAGCGACCAACTGCGGGTTTCAGGAAGTAATAGCGTGCTTAGCGCCCCAGATAGCATCACGAAACCGAATGTTTTTAG
>QLOU01004645.1:0-12104 GCA_003313715.1 Russula abietina | reverse complement strand
TCGCGCTTACATACAGGCGCGACGCTCCTCGTGCAACCTATACTCTCCGGATCATCAGGGGTAACTGCCGCAGCAACGACCACATCAACTGCCACACGACCGAGACGGGGTGGTGTTGTGAGCTACGCCGACCCCGGCTCAGGCGATGATATCCCCGATGCAGGTGAAGTCGACTCGGATGGATCCGACTTTGTTGCGAGTGGTGGAACACGGACGGCGATACGTGCCGCACGCGGTGGACTTCGTGCCGTAAATGGGGCCAGCTTGTATAACGCGGGCACCCCTGTTTCTGCCGCGGCAGGCGCGTCGTCTCGGACGGATTTAGATCAAAGCTATCTTGGCTTGATCCCGCCTTCGCGTTTCATAACCGCGAAACCGTTTGCACCAACAAAACACGGGGATTTGTAAGTTGTCCTGCTTTTCATTATTTGTTGAGGACCAACGTTGATCCGTTGCATGCCTTGTTTTTTTTTCTGCTTGGGTTTCTTAGCTCAGAGGAACAGTTTGCGGATCAGGCCGAACGCTCGGTTGCACTTGTTCCCATTCGCGTTGAATTTGAGACGGACACGCACCGCATTCGCGACTGCTTTGTTTGGAATTTACACGAATCACTGGTCACACCGGAAGAATTCGCGCGCACGTTCTGTGCCGATCTCGACTTACCAGCGGCACCGTGGTCGGACACGGTAGCAGCACAAATCCGCGCCCAACTTGAAGACCAGGATGGCGTGGGAAGCATGGAGCTAGCCGTTGACGGAGGGGGGAATGTGGGCGACGAGGTCCCCGAGTGCCGCGTTATTCTCAGTGTGCGTCTTATTTCCTCCCGCCTTACCATCCATCTCACTGACTTACACAACCCAGATCGATGTGCAGGTGGACAACCACCATTTATTGGATCATATTGAGTGGGACTTGCGCTCTGGACTCACACCAGAAGAGTTTACTCACCAACTCTGCCTTGACCTCGGACTCGCGGGCGAGGCTGAGCCTCTCATTGCACATGCAATCCATGAAGAGCTCATGAGACACAAGAAAGATGCGATTGAGTGGGGAGTTATTGGTGGATTCCCAACAGAGCAGGCTGCGACGACGGAAGATGGCCCAAGGGACAAGAGTGGGTTGGGCCTCATGAAGGATAAGACTGGTTTAGGGCTGGGGTGGGGTCGTACGCCAAGGGAGGGAAGAGGCCCCAGGATTCTCCGGAGCGTGTGGAGAGACTGGGCAGAGGCGGAAGAGTTCAAGACGCGATGGGAAATGTTGTCTCAAGAGGAGGTGGAGAGGCGAGAGGTGGAGCGGGAGCGTGCGAGCAGGTGCGTTCTGTCGTGTATTTACTTTCGAGGTTGCATTATTTGGCTGATTTGCGATCATTTATACTAGGCGGTTGCGGAGAGAGACGTCGAAATTCCAGAGCTCGACAAGGACGAAAAGGATACGATACTAAGTGGGTTTGGGGTACCTCTCATCATGTTCTTTTGGGCCTTGCATCTATAAATTTATTGATTCAGGCAACCATGTGTGTCAAACTAATGTTTTTTTACTATCTTCAGAGCTAATGGCACAACTGTGAATCCCGCACGTGAACAGGGCCATTATATACGCACTACCTGTGCCTCCGATCCACCCCACCCTGGCGTATCTTTGTCCAACTACGTCGACGCATTCGACCAATGAGAGACTGTGTGGAGGGAGATAATCGGTCTCACTCTAAACGGTCTGCGTACTTTTCTTTCCAGAATTCATCGCGGATGCAAGGTCGGGTCTTGCCCCTAGGGACCGCATCATCAACGTAGTGTTACACGTCGACGGAGCATCGGATTACTCTCGCACGGCCGATCTCACAGTGCGGTGTTGCACGGTATTTGAATTCATTGATGCCCAGGCGCAAGGGGTACAGCGTGGGGCGTGCGCTTGCGTTGTTGGGCGGGGCTGGTCGAGAGGTTACACTTCAAGTTGAGCGTGGTAGTGTGGTCAAGGTTGTTATCTAAAGAGCTGTCGATATATCATGAGGTCATATTTGTAGATGATGATATTCTTCGGTGGAGGTATATACGGAGGGTGAAAATCGATATGCACTGACGAAGCGCCGCGGAACGGACGATCTGAATCACGGCGACTTTGGCCGGCGCCGGTTTTGAAACCCGAGTTGCTGAACGGCTACTAGTACTCTTTCCCCCGCGATGTCTCCTCCACGTCTCTTGTCTCTTTCTAATGAACTCCTTATCGAAATAATTTCCGACCTTCGACCCCTTGACATCCACGCATGCCAGTGCGCCTGCCGCAGACTTAACAAAGTCATCGTCAACTCGCAACTGATCCAATATATCTTGCGCACTGCCCTTTCCGGTGTCTTCGATCCATTCGAACCTGGCATATCCCTGCCTGACCGCCTCGATGCACTAGAACGATGGGAGACCGCTTGGAGGGAGATGGACCTTAGTAAGCCGATCACCAGCATTGGTGCGCCTATCGAAAACGTGATTACAAGTAACCCATACGTCAATTATTTCGACGAACAACATGTTATCGCAATCCGTTTGGGTTTTGGCGTACCGGCCAGTTACCACTTTCTTGACCTGCGCACTTGGCCCTCTTCAACCACCAATGCCACGCACTGGACGGACATTGATATCGAAAACCCCAACGTCCTCTCATTTGCCTTTGCCCCGGAGCTCGATCTCTCCGTCGTTTTCTCGTATGTTAAACCGTCTCTTTCTCATATGGGGCTTTACTCAATCTGCATCGCATAGTGCACCGGTCTCGAGAGCACGCCGAAATAATATAACCATGATGATCAGTCCCATGTGGTTCAACACTGGCGAGCCACACCCGTTGGCATCCAGATCGAAGTTGGAGATCACCGTCCCCCGTGCAGCCGTTCGCAATCTATCGCAGGCGACCGTCATCGGCGATTATACCTTGTATTGGATTGGAGCGACCGAAATCCATGAAAAACCTACGCTGGGTAATATCTACCTAGTCGCGTGGAAAGAGGGATGGATTTCTGAGGTGTGCATGTGCCCCACCTTGATGCCAACCAAAATCGAAACAATTCTGTTCTGTTAGCTTCGCGCCTCTCTTCCAGGCGTGTATGGCCCTGGAGTATCTGTACTACCAGAGGAGATAATCCTGCTGATTCGACTGCGCGAACCGGCGCTGGAGCTGTGCCGGCTAGTGAATATCGGGGACAGTGAAAAGGTCTCGCTTGAGACGATCTGCATCCTTTCTCTACCAGTACTTACTTCGAGGGCCTACTTGCAATGGGTGAACTGTACCGAAGCGTACACGGGTCACGCACTGTTCTCGAAAGAAAACCAACAACACCCTTTGCCACACTCGTACGCCAGGGTCGGTGCTCACCCCCGCCGCCTACGATCTGATCTTAGTGACGGCGTCGTCAACATCGTGATGCAACTCAATACATTATCGGGTTATTACCGTATGGCTGATCTCGTCGTACGGCGTCGTACACTACTCGAATTCACCAATCGCCAGGCCCGAGTGGGTGCAACAAGTGTAGCAAGAACGGGAGTGAGAACGGTCCTCGTGCTACCATGGGAGACATGGGGCCCGACCAACTCACGCATTCTAGACCGCAGCTCATTTACGTCTGGCTGGCTCTCTGGTGAGCGGTACGTGGCGGTGATGGCAGTGATAAACCAGGTGTCGCGCATCACGATGCGGGATTACAATCCATACCGCGTGCGGCGCGCACTCGCATTGCTTGGTGTGGCTGGAAGGGAGGTCACACTTGATTGCGGGAGCATAGTCAGGGTTGTCAAGGAGCCATCTGTATATCGTGGCGATGAATGTTTCTGCGATGATATCGAGACGAGCTTGCCGTATGTAGAAACGGTCACTTCATATGATGGATGTCAGAATATTTCTATGGACGAGAATCATTTTGTGGCAGAAGTACTCACCGAGGTGAGTCACGTTCATCGTGATTCAAGCTCTGATTGATGAGCGAACTTTATCCAGGAAGGTGAACGAAGGCTCTATTTACATTCTCTGTGATACTCCCTATCTAGGGAAGACTGACATGGATATACCAAATGAGTAACGTAACTCATAAAACTTGCAGGCAGGAGGACTTGCGTAAAGTCACGTGTTGTGAAAGTCGGAGATGGAATTGAGGGGCGTCCTTGACGGAGACCCGAATCATCATGGCGAGCTGACTGAGGCCTGAGGCCTGAGGACCGACCCGAATCACTCTGCTGTATTTCCCACTGAGCTCCTCGAGAACATCCCAGTCATCACTTTCCACGACAATGCATAGACCCATTGTCAGACAATCCAAGCATGCCGCCAATCCTGCCGCACTCTCAACGTGGCACGGATGTCGCACGATCAAAACTCATGTAGCACCTTGAGTGTGTCGCCCTTTCTGGCATGTGCGACCCATTAACCCCCGTCGGTGGGACGTATCTGTATCTGCGGCCCTGGCGCTACCAGATCGTGTGACGTGAGCGTATCGTGAGCGTAGGGCTGACCTGCGTATTGCGCTGCGTCCTCATTCGCCACCATTAATATTATGGCTCTGGTCATCATCACCGTGACTGTCATCTCAGTTTAGGCAAATACCAGCTACGGTGATTGATCTAGAACCACAGGCAGATCCAGAAGGTAAGTAAGTGCACTTTGAATCGTCGTTTTGCTTGGGCCTTGCTTTATCACCACGAGGCGTACTGGAAAGTATGCAAATGCTGCATTGTTCATAATTTGGAATCCGTGAAAGAGGGGGATTTCTGGGCGAGATGCAGAGTGGTGAGGAGGAAGGTGATGATGGATGATAGTGACGCCGAATTGCCGATCGAGTGAGCGTCTATGGCACGTGGTCGCACTGCCCTGTATTTATATCTAGCGAAGTTCGGGCCTTGGGCTTCAACTAGGCCATAGGCCAAATCTCGGGCCTAACCAGGACATTTGCAGCCAAGAGCACCAAGATATAATACTGTACACTCACGGTTCTGTGGTATGAAATTCAACTTAACCGCCGACGCTTATTGTAACTTAACTTCGGAGGGTGAAAAATCGACATGTACCCATCCCCGACGAAGCGCCCAGGTTCGAATTGACACTAAATCAAACTCTGACTGGAACAATCTGAACGCCCACCCATCATTACTGTATGGTTAACCTAAGCTCGAGCCGTCGCAGCACTCTTCCTCCGCAATGTCTCCTTCACATCTCTTCTCACTTTCTAACGAACTCCTCATCGAAATCATCTCCAACCTTCGGCCCCTTGACATTCACGCATGCCAGTGTGCTTGCCGCAGCCTGAACGAAGTCATCGTCAACTCGCAACTGATCCAATATATCTTGCGCACTGCCCTCTCCGGTGTCTTCGATCCACTCGAACCTGGCATATCCCTGCCCGACCGTCTCGATGCGCTGGAGCGATGGGAGACCGCTTGGAGGGAGATGGACCTTAATAAGCCGATCGCCAGCATCGATGCGCTTGTCCATGCCGTCGATATGAGTGAAAGTGAGCAACTCGTCAATTATTTCGGTGAACAACATGTTATCACATGCCGATTTGGCGTCACCGTACCGGCCGGTTACTCCTTTCTCGACCTGCACACTTGGTCCTCCTCATCCACCAATGTCACGCGCTGGACGACCATTGATATGCAAAAGGATGATAACGTCCTCTTATTTGCCTTTGCCCCGGAGCTCAATCTCTCCGTCGCTATATCGTATGTCAAATCTTCTTTTTCTCATAGGGGGCTTCACTGGATCCCCATAGGGCATCGGACTCGAGCGATCATCAAAATAAAACCGTGACGATCAGCCCCATGTGGTTCAAGACTGGCGAGCCCCACCCGTTGGCATCCAGATCCAAATTGGAGCTCACCGTCTCACATGCGGCCGCTCACGATCTACCGGATGCGAATCAAGCGATGGTTATCGGCGACTATATGTTGTATTGGGTCGGAGCGTCAATCTTCTCCGAATCCCATGAAAACATTACGCTATGTTACATCTACCTAGTCGCGTGGAAAGAGGGATGGGTTTCTAAGGTGTGCAACAGTGCAAATGCCCCACCTTGATGCCTACTAAAATCGAAACACTTTTGTTCCGTTAGCTTCGCACCTCCCTTCCAGGCGTTTATGGCCTGGAATTATCTGTATTATCAGAGGAAATAATCCTGTTGATTCGACTGCGCGAACCGGCACTGGAGTTGTGCCGGCTAGCGAACATCGGGGACAGTGGAAAGGCTTCGCTTGAAACGGTCTGCATCCTCTCTCTTCCAGCACTTACCTCAAGAGCCTCCTTGGGATGGGTGGGCACAACCGAAGAGAAGCCTGGCCACGCGCTGTTCTTGAAAAAACACGAACAACTTCTGTCGCCAGACTCGTACCCATACCACCTGGCCACCAGTTCTGGCAGTGGCTGTTCGACCTGGCAACCCGAAAGCAGGGTCGGTGCTCGCTTATTACGCTGTGTTCCTAGCGACGGCGTTGTCAACGTAGTGATGCAAGTGTACACATCACCGGGTTATTATCATATGGTTGATCTTATCGTACGACGTCGTACACTACTCGAATTCACCAGTCCCCAGGCCCGAGTGGGTGCAACAGGTGCAACAGGAATGGGAGCAAGAACGGTTCTCATGCTACCGTGGAATACTTGGGGCCCGACCAACTCACGCATTCAAGAAAAAGACTCGTTTACGTGGGGCGGGCACTCTGGTGAGCGGCGCGCGATGGTGCTGATGTCACGCATCACGATGCGGGATTATAATCCATACCGCGTGCGGCGCGCACTCGCATTGCTTGGTGTGGCCGAGAGGGAGGTCACACTTGCTTGTGGGAGCGTGGTCAAAGTTGTCAAGGAGCCGTCTGTATATCGTGGCGATGAATGTTTCTGTGATGACATTGTGACGAGCCTGCCGTATGTCGAAACGGTCACTTCGTATGACGGATGTCATGATGTTTCTATGGACGAGAATTATCTAGTGGCAGAAGTACTCACTACGGTGTGTGACGTTCATCTACGTTCGGATGTTAAAGCGCTGAGTGATGAGCGAACTTTGTCCAGACAGGTGATCGAAAGCTCTATTTGCATTATCTGTGATACTACCTACATAGGAAAGGCTGACGGGAATATACCAAACGAGTAACGTAACTTATGGGACTTGTGCGCAGGAGGATTTACTTGGCGGGGGTAGACATCCAAATCATGTGGCATGTTGACTGATCCGACCGATTGATCGAAACGATCTATACTGTATTAGTATCGCCGTCGCGTGGAAAGAGGAAAGGGCGTCTATTCTCAACTCGAACCTATCTCGATGTCGGCCAAATCTTCGAACCTCCGAAAGTACTGCCGGTGTCTTGTCCGTGTTGTCGGAGGGAAAAATCCTGTTAGTTTGATTTTGCGAACCAGTGCTTGCACGGTGCAGACCGGCCAAGGAACATTGGTGACTGTGGAACAAAGGATCAAAGGAAAGTAAAACAGGTACAAGATAACCGAGAGCATGGCTTGCATGGGGTGAGTAACGTTTGACACTAGAAGACGGGGCAGGTGTATCTAAGACAAAGGGAAACGGAGTGCATGAGTAATTAACAAGTCGGGTGAGGAGTAAGAGGAACTAAGGATGAAAGAGAATGGGAGCGTGAATAAGATAAGCATGAAAGAGAAAGGTGACGCGACCTGAAGAAATATGCGAGTTCGGAAGTCGGAACCCCGACAACTGAAAGAAACTTTGAACGTAACTAGTACTGCCACTACCAGTGAACGTCACGGTTGAGCGCGTTGAGTCATCGCAGTGCTCTTCCCCCACAATGTCTCCTCCACCCCTCTTCTCGCTTTCTAATGAACCCCTCATTGAAATCATCTCCAACCTTCGCCCCGGGACATCCATACATGCCAGTGCGCGTGCCGCAGACCGAACAACGTCATCGTCGACTCGCAACTGATCCAGTATATTTTGTGCACTGCCCTCTCCGGTATCTTCGATCCTCGAACCTGGAATATCCCTGCATGACCGTCTCGATGCACTGGCCGGGCGGGATCGATGGGAGAGGAGACAGCAGCTTGGAGGGAGATAGACCTTAGTAAGCCGATCGCCAGCATCGATTCGTTCAAGTTTGTGTCAATGACAACAATGCCTTGATAACATCCCACAATTACGTTGGTGAACAGTATTTTATCTCAAGCCAAATTGGTATCCCTGTACCGGCCAGTTACTCCTTTGTTGACGTGCACACTTGGTCTTCCTCACCCACCAATGTCACGCGCTGGACGACTCGGACCTTTGATACGCAAAACCCTAACGTCTTCTTATTTTCCTTTGCCCCGGAGCTCAATCTCTCTGTCGCCTTCTTATTTATAGCATACGGAGGGGGCTTCACTGAATTACTGGATCCTCATCGCATAGGGCACCGGTCTTGAGTAATCAACAAGATAAAACCGTGATGATCAGTCCCATGTGATTCTACACTGGTGAGCCACACCCGTTGGTATCCATACCCAAGTTGGAGGTCACCGTCTCCCGTGCAGTTGCTCACCATGATCTATATTTATCGAAATCGATCGTTATCGGCGACTATATCTTGTATTGGGTCGGAAAAACGATCTTCTACGAACGCCACGATATATTCATAGAACAAGATACGCTATGTAACATTTACCTGGTCGCGTGGAAAGAGGGATGAGTTTCTGAGGTGTTTATCTGCCCTCCGTTGATGCCAACCAAAATCGGTATACTTTTGTTCTGTTAGCTTCGCGCCTGTCCTCCAGGCGTTTATGGCTTGGGATTATCTGTGCTGCCAGAGGACATAATCCTGCTGATTCGACTGCGCGAACCGGCACTGGAGCTGTGCCGGCTAGCCAACATCGGGAACAGTGGAACGGCTTCGCTTGAAACGGTCTGTATCCTCTCTCTTCCAGAACTTAACTCGAAAGCCTACTTGAGTCGGCTGGGCACAACGGAAGAGAAGCCTGGCCACGCACTGTTCTCGAAAAACCAACAACAACTCTTGTCGTCACACACCTGGCCACCGGTTCTGGCACTCGCTGTTCGACCTGGCAACCCGAAGGCAGGGTCGGTGCTCGCTTACGCTCGGTTCCAAACAACAGCGTTGTCAACAAAGAGATGCAAGTGAATATATCGCCAGCGTATTATCGTATGGTTGATCTCATCGTATGGCGTCGTACACTACTATTTGAATTCACCAATCCGCAGGCCCGAGTGGATGCAACAGGTATAGCAGGAATGAGTGTGAGAACGGTCTCATCGGCTCGACCAACTCACGCATTCTAGGGGAAAAGAAGTGACTTGGTTTACTAACCTAACCCCTGGTCCCCCGTGCGGAGCACGGGTATGGAAGATAATTTGAGCTTGATTATAGGCGGTAAGCCAGTGACGATTATGCTAATTTGCGATGGGCTATTCCCAAGGATGCAGGGCAAAGTACCAGACACATGTGTGAAAGGACACTGGGGCTGCCAGTGTCCATCCCACTTCGAGTGACCGTCTGTCACCCGGCTTCGAAGATAAGGGTCAGTACAGTAAGATCAGAGGTGGGCAGAGACTCGGAGGCGAGCCAGTAGAGGTTTCGAGCCCGGCCTGCGAAAGGTCTCTTCATGCTTCCCATCCGGCTATATGTAGCCACCTTCCCACAGGCGCAACGTGCCAACCACGGCCGTTTCCGGCACCCATGCGTGGCGGCGATTCTTCGGGCCCATGTGGTCCCCATGCGTACAACACCGCATGGGACCCCCGTTTCACCATCCCTGAACAGGATCCCCGCGAGGCATTGATCCGAGACTCCGAGTCCAGTTAGGTGTTACCAGTCGGCTCTCACGACCCAGCCTTGACCATGATCATCTCGGCGGACTGTATTCTGAGAAACCCAATATCTTTCTTATGGTATCATTTTAACTCTTTCTATGTTAACTTCCTTGTATCTGCGAACAGAATATATCCGAGTCAGCCACTGGCACTCTTGAAGGCGATGTAGCCGAACGGGATTGTCTCATCGACGTGATCCGCGCCGAGCTCTGCTTAACAAAGTCTGAAAATGCTGCGCTGAAACAAGAGATCAAGGCACTCAAGAAGTTTCTCTCGGCGGGGCAGATCGCTCCAACTCGCCAGTCCTCGAGTCCCTCCTCCAACCTCTTTCCAATCTCTGCCCCTACCCGGGCCTACCATCGCACGCAGCTTTGCTTCTATGTCGTCATTGCTTACGCCCAGTATCCACAAAGGCCTACCCTCGACGTCTCCGCGCCTCTCCACCAGGGCATTCGGGACGGCAGCAGCACTACGTTCGGCTGCGTCACACATGTGCACACCGTCACGACCTTTTCACCGGTGCAGTGATCAACTCTCGCGCTTGGAAATCCGGAAGTAGCGCACACGATTAAAGACGGTCAACAAGGACATCCAGATCGCACAAGAGGAAGCGTATTCATAGTTGTACTGTACTTCAAGCCATCGATTGGGCTACGATCAAGAGATTGCCTGCTGAAACATCTAAATTGTTTTGTCTCAGTGATCATCTCTTGATATTCCATAGCGAAACTTTAAGACAACAGAATTTAGTTATACTACAGTAGGCCCTTGCACAGTTAAATCGAGCCTCTACTAGAAGAGAGGTTAACACCATAAACAATAAAAGTTGGAGCAGGTATGATACCTTCATTCTTGTGTGGTTATTCGGTGTCAGTGATCCGGTAATTAATGGTCAATCCGCTTGCGATTACCATCATTGGCCTTATCTATGGTGGTATGATTAACCTTGTACCCAATTGCCACGGAATCTCGCAGGACATACCGTAGGGACTTTCCGGGCCATAGGGATTTATCTCATTGCCAAGTGCAACGGTGGCGAAGAAGAGAGCAAAAATGGCTTTGAAGAACACCATAGTGCTTGTGGTAGGTCAAAGAAGTTGAGTTACTGTTACTAAAGGTGTAGGGAAAGCGAACCTGGTCGGCGAAGGGAAGAACGAGACACCATTTTATACTCTAGGAACCCCGGCGGACCTTTCCGGGAAGAGGGAAGAGGACAGATGATAGATGTCTAAGACGAGGTCGGCTACAGAGAGATGTCTCGTAATTCCAGTGGGACAAACAGTATGGTGGTCCATTGGTCTGTCAGTCTGGGGGCTAAACGACCGTACGGACAAGAATCCGCCTTGATCACCCGACCTTCGCTTCAATGAGATCGAGTCGATGACTGGTTACTAGTATCCTCCAAGTGAAGAAAACATGAAGCGTCGGGCCGTTCAAGTCACGTCATATCTCACACTGCATGCAAACCAGAGTTTTCGGCGTGGGAAAACTTGAAGAAAACTCGGAGAACAGCTTAACAATTCCTTACATATCATTTCCCACGGTGAGGTACGGGGCTGGGAAAATGTTTGAGTTTTCCTTATTAGAGTTTTCCCACACCGAAAACTCTGGTTTGCATGCAGTGTCAGTGTACCCGATCTCAGTGTGTGCACCTTCATGCGCTGGATGTGATTACGGAGGTCCAAGTTCGATGCCCCATGGCGATAGTAGTCCAGATAATCAGAATCGCACCCAACGAAAATGAGGGTGTGACATAATTATAAACAAAGGCGACGGGCACATGGGGAAATGAAGCGTAACTTACCTCCAGGCGTCGCGAAACCTCGCGACTCGGAAACTTCCCGAAAGCCCCAGGATAGGCAGTATACCAACCCCAAACTCATGCGCGCTGTGTTACTACGCACTCCAAAAAACAATGCCCGATATGACGTTATGTCCCGTCCAAACGCAACACGGACAGACGGACTCATCCAAGCTCGGTAGCATCGGGAAAACTCCATTTGCTAGTAGCAAGAGTTAGCAATAACTTTGCAATGCTAGAGGGGAAATATATCTACGCATGTCGCTGCGGCGAATCCTCGAATGGTGGGAGGGCCAAACCCAGCCCGGGCGCCTGGAAGGGGCCCAGCTGTAACGGACAGGCTGGCAGGCGTCACTATGTATTGCAAAGTGCACTGGCTATTACAGCTGAGATCTCAGGAAGCACAACCACCCCCTACCCGCGTCTGAGTCCAGCCCCATCGGGAAATCGACCCTGTGCTAGCGAACGCTAGCGAGCACTAGCGAGCGCTAGCGACAAATTATT